>JAGKTK010042357.1:0-12908 GCA_018397895.1 Paralithodes camtschaticus
ATTAAGAAGAGAGAGAGAGAGAGTGAGTGAGTGAGTGAGTGAGTGAGTGAGTGAGGGATTGAGAGAGAGAGAGAGAGTGAGAGTATGAGTGAATAGTGTGAGAGCAGCTAGATTCGTCACGGCATTGAACAAATTGGAGACCAGAGAGAGTGAGTGAGTGAGTGAGGGAGTGAGTGAGAGAGAGAGAGCCAGCCAGCCACTCAGTCAGCTTGTATACAGATAAAAGTAATTGAATAAGCTGCGGCACAGGAAAGAGGTGGGCAGTTTGGCTCTTAACACTTACGCTGCGGGCATATTTGTGCTATTTAGGGCATATTTTGGCACTCCTGAATGATTAATCAAGCATCTGCATTAAATGAACTGTATTCTGCCAAAAACTAGGCGAAAATAGCTTCAAAATGACACCAGAACGGGCTTCGTAGGAGGAAGGGTTCACCCGCAGCGGTGCCATAGACATGCAGGAAAACCGCTAATTATTAGCACTCGCTCGCTCGGCAACACTGTTGTGAGACACCTGCGCGAGACACAGTCTCCCTCAGTGAGCGGCTCGCTGCTCTGAGGGTCGGAGGTGGGTCCCTCACGCTCCCCCCCACTGACACTTGATTTCTATGGCTTTTACAGGCTTTTAATGCCTGGAAATTGCTCTAAATTGCCAGGACATTCAGGAACGTCACCCGCAACCAATGGGTTAAGGGGGCCCACCTCGTTTTTCGGCCCCATTCATCCTACTGTTTTAAGACGTTTATCCCCATCCAGGTGTCAATTTTGTCCTGGCGAGCGGTAGCAATCCAGCATATTTTATAAAATCTTTTAGACAGCAGGCTTAATTTGTACATTTTTCGATAGAAAAATGTGTCCGGCGACCAGGAAGAAATCGACACATCTATGGGGATAAGCGTCTTAAAACAGTAGGCTGAATGGGGCTCGAACGTCCCTTGATTTTGGCCCTGTCACTCTTTCAATTCTGGGTGAGGCACTCGCTACAGGCAGTTCTGCCTTTTGTCTCCCTCACTCACATAGAAGAAAAAAACCCCAGAGAACGACAGAAAAGAAGAGAGAACAAAAAAAGCAGGTCACCCCCCTTAACAGCGTTCGGATTACGGGGGTTCGAAATACGCAGGGGATGCCGGGTAGTGTTTTAGTTGGTGTTTTGTTGTTTTGGGGGGTTGGGGTGTCATGTTTCGTTGTTTTTGTTTGTTTTGGGTTTGGTGTTTCTTGGTTTGTTGTGATTTTATCTCTGTTTAACTTTTTTTGTATCATGTTAATTGTTTTTGTGTATGCATTTAGTAACTCATGTGTATTTGTTTACTTATTATTTATATATACCGGTGTATATGTATATTAGCATACTTGGTAGTGATTAATATACATACTCTTTCGATTTCAATAGTAATGAGGAGTGGATACTCTTAGTTATGTTTTTTGTTTGTGCTTTATAGCTTGTTTAACTGTGTATATATCTCTTTCTTACATTCCAATAACTGAAACTATTACAAACATTTGATGAGTTTAGAGTAGTGTTATTAATAAATACAGTATATGTAAAAGAAGGTTGGAAATATTTTAGATAATTTTAGAACATTTGCTAAAAATATGAAATTCATAAAGAGACAGTTGATGTGATACTGCTGTGAATGATAATCAAATATTGGTAAGTCTGGGGATAAATGAAATAATTAAAGAAAATATAGTTAAAAACATTAAATGAAGAAAAACTAGAAGACCTTGGGTAAATGGAGAGAGAAGGCGAGATGACACTTCCACTCCCCCGACGAGAGAAATACCACCGCCACTCTATTCAGCGTCTGGTATTTGGGGGGGCTCGGGTGTTTTCGAAAGCGATTTTTCTGGTGTGCCTTTGTCGGGGGTTTTGATGGAGCCCTTTTCTGGGACTTTAATCGAGCCCTTCTCCGGTTTTTCGGGTATTTTTATCGAGCCCTTTTCCTGTTTTTCGGGTACTTTCATAGAGCCACCTTTTTCGGATAATTTTAGAGAACCTTTTTCGGGTACTCTCATTGAGCCTCCTTTTTCGGGTACTCTCATTGAGCCTCCTTTTTCGGATAATTTTAATGGAGCTTTTTCAGGTATTTTCATCGACCCGCCTTTTTCCGATAATTTCATTGGCCCTTTTTCGGGAATTTTCATTGAGCCGCCTTTTTCGGGTAATTTCATCGAGCCTTTTTCTGGTGTTCTTACCGAGGAACCTCTTTCAGGTGTTTTTAAGGAGAGTTTCTTGGAGCCGGAGAAGCGGTAAAACGGCACCTTGGGTGTTGGTTGGTCATTCGCCTTTTTTTCTTCGGTTGTTTCCTTCTCGGCATCTGGGAATATGAGTTTGGGGGGCGGCTGGTTGGGATCCTCCATCTTGAATTCAATCTTGATGTTGGAGTCGAGCGGGCAGACGATCCTGAGCTTGTCCGGTCTAGCACCTGGCTGACGATTCACTGGGGCCTTCAACTGGGTCACTATCAGATGGCCCTCTTTGGACGAGTCGATCTTGAAGCTTCCGACGGTCTCTGTGGTTCCGCTGCCGGGGGAGACTTGCAGAACCGACGCCGCACCATCCAGTTCTGCCGCGTTAACCTGAGACTCGCGACGGGATCTGACCTGAGACTCTGAAGACCCTCGCCGGTGGCATGTACACTCCTCCATGCCTCTCATGGAACTTCCCGAAGGACTCTGTCGTGGTGTCCCCAACTTAAAGCTCCCTGATGTGCTCCTCTTTGGTGCATCTAACTTAAAACTTCCTGAGGAACCTTTGCGATGTCCATCAACGGTAAATATCTCTGTGGGGCTTTTGAAACTACCAGATGGACTTTTGAAGCTGGTGGAGGGACTCCTTAGTAAGAAGTTTGTTATATCCTTTGCAAATGAGGTTGAGGGACTCCTGCAAGGTGTATCTACCTTAAGACTCCTGGAGGTCTCACGCTGGAAGGTCTCTGATGGGCTTTTTCTCGGCTCCACCTTGAGGCTGTGTGAAAACTCTCGTGGGAAGGTACCAGACGGGCTGCGTCGTGGGGTGTCCAACTTGAGTGAATCCCTGGGTGGTATCTCTTGTGGCCCATGCCTAGGTAGTCTAAAACTACCAGACTCTAGCCTGCAGCTGCCTGACATATTCCTTCTAGTGGAATCTGCTGAACAACCAGGTGTGTCTCTCCTTAGACTTCTATTTGGACTGCGAACTATAGTGGATGGGCTCCTCCCAGGAGATCTGTGCTGCATCTTACAGCTACCATCAGATGCACGGCGAGAAGAGCGATTTGATCCAAGGTTGAAGTTTCCCATTGAACTGCGACGGGATTGTTGACGCACCAGATTTGCTGCAGCGAGTGCTACCTCTGCCAGCACTTGAATTTCATCATTAGTAATGTTCTCTGGCAAGCCTTCACCAATTCTAATTTTTTGGCGCACCGACCCATCCCCTCTCATAATGGTTCTGACCTCCTTAATGGTGCTCGCCTCCTCCCCTACTGGGCTAGTTCTAGCCGGGCTAGTAGCCGGGGTGTGGAGCTTCAGAGTCACCCCACAACTGTCCTGCACACTCTTTTGGGGGGAGTCAGCTGAGAGTAAGTTGCTGCCTGAGCCACTACCCCTGGCCTTGAAGAGTTTGGTGCGCCCCGGAGAGTCGGTCCCCAGCGAGCCCTTTCGTGAGCTGCCACGTCTGCGGTCCAGGAGGTCATCCCACGACCCAGACAGCCTGATGGCCCGGCGCTGGAACATATAGCCTTCCGGTGTGGCCGCCCGGCTGCTCGTTATAGTGCAGATCATACGTCTGTCGGAGAAACAGTCAAGGCGGATTAGATTAAAGTAGTAATGGAAGAATGTGGAGATCGGACGGAAAGATAATTGTTAATAATTAAAAGGAGAGAGAGAGTGTGTGTGTGTGTCTGTGAGTGAGAGCGAGAGAGAGTGGTAAGCATCACGACACAACAAATGATGTAGTGTCTTGGTACGATGATTTATCAATTTAACGCCATTGTAGATCATCCACAGGGTAGAGTAAACTGGGTTAGGTGAGGTTAGTTAGGTAATATTATTGTTGATTAGGGTACTTTATTTTCGTTTGGTGAGTTAGGCTTGGTTATGGGATATTAGGCGTGATTAGGTCAAAAGGAGTTTGGTTAGGTAAGGTTAGTTTTAATTAAGTTAGATGTGGTTAGTTTAGATCAGTTTACCAGCCAGCCAGCTAGTTATAATGGATAGCCTCTTTACTTACTACTCAGGATGTCGAACGTTTGGGCGTGAAGGTTTTATGTTTCCACTAAACTGCCTCCCTTGAGCAATGGCCTTATTGTCTCTTTTGGCTATAGCGCTATTGAATCTCGAGTGAAAGAAATTGTGCTGAATATAATACCTGACTATTATTTATTTGTTATTATTATGATTGATTAGATTAGAATAGGTTAAATTGGGGGTAGTTGAGGTACCGGTAAGTTATATCGGGTCTATTGTGGTAAGTTATATTAGGTTAGGCTTAATCAAATTATATTATTTTTGATTAGATTATATTAGGCTCGATTTCGTTAATTTAGGGCAGGTTATGATCAGTTAGGTTAAATAAGATTAAGTGAGGTTTTAAGTTTTTGGTTAAATTAAATTTGGTCAGTTATTGAGTTATTCTACAGGTAGGCTACGTTGTTAGTTAGGTTGCAGGTAATATTTATAACTGAAACTAAAAAAAAAAAAATATAGAAGAAAACATCTAAAATGGCTTCCTGGAAACAAATATAGAAGGAAAATATATATAAAATGGCTTACTGGAAAAATATAGGAAACAAATATAATGACTTACTAAATAATGGGAATGGGGTGGGTCCATCTAGGCCTATATTAAAATAAAGTCGTTTAGGATACACTAAAAAAAAAGATATGGCTAAAAAAACATTTAAAAGGGGTAATTAAGGGGGAGGTAGTCTCTTTTTCTGGACCCCCTTCTTCATGTTTAGCATAAGATTTTAGAGATTTTAAGACGTTCGCTCTGTTAGTTTGGCGATTTTGAGACCTTTCGCCTCATTTCTTTTTCAATTCTCCCTACCAATAAATGCCTACAGTGGCCGATAGAGGCGCTGAACACAAGGTTTACCGCGGTGCATTGTGGAAAATGGGAGACATCGCAGAGCTATCCACCCTCCCTCTCCTTCAACAATTCTATAATATATGCAGTTAGTCGAAATTTCTGTAGCTGACACATACTTTGGTCTATGCATACTTTTGATTTATATATTTTAAAATAACCCATATTCATAAATAACGTATATTTACAATACAAAGTCAGCAGGTATTTTCCCGCCAATTTTGTTATGATAATTAATCAGCTTATAATTATGTTTGTAGTCATTATCAGCTGCATATGGACTTTCCCTTTATTACTATACTATATAAGCACTTAGTGTAGTCGTATACGGTATAATAAAAACGTGTAGAATCACACAGAAATTGAGATAAACTGTGCATATCCTAGGTGTTGGGTCTAGTTATGTTTACAGTCGTAGCTCTGGCGCTAGTTCAGAAGCGTCCATCAGAGGTCTCAAAGGAATTGTTGGTAGGGAGAATTTTAAGACCTTTCGTGCCACGTAGGAGTCGATTTTTTCCCGATGAGCGATAGAGAGCCTGTAATTTTAGAAGGAATCGGCCTTCGGCTGGGACATTTTTCTACTGAAAAATGTACAAAAAATTCTTGAAAGGGGGTCAAGGGAGTGTTTTTTAAAGCTTGATGGAGGTCTAATGAGGAAACTCAAAAATATGTAAATAAACAAATATATAGACCGAAAAAAAAACAAGCACTACCCCCTTCAATTGGCCGTAACAACATACTCTTATGAAGGTATAATATAGGTAGTAATGAACTCCTCTATTAGAAGAAATTGTAATCACTAATGATATACCCAATGATAATATAGACCTCCTAGGACCTAAGCTGAATAAACTCGCCTGGTGGTAGTTAGAATGTAATGAAAACACGTCACCTGGTTTTACCCCTATTTTAATTTGGGGTTAGTCTACTTTTATAGGAAATTTAAAAAAATGCGTAATCTGATGTTGCAAGGGTTAATGACAATATACCTTTAAAGGGTATACTGTTATGAACACTTTAATTTTCCTTTTCATACCTTCTACCCTTTGAGTACCAGCGACGTGTGATATAAATTGATTCTAACTATATTTAGACGATCTTATGCAGCTTGGAAAGGATCTGTGGTAGTTAAAAAGGGTTGGCTGCGATAGTTTGAAGCCTTATTATTGCTAAAGCTCCTTCCTAAGCTGAATAAAATCGTCCAATAGTTGCCAGAATATGATGAAAAGGACGTCCCTGGTTAAACCCATAATATTTTCAGTATGTGGTTCGCCTATACGTAGTTCTATATTGAATTTCTATTTTGAATTATCTTAGCTATTATAAAAGGTTTTTGGGACACCACGCGATTGTATATATATTGTGATTGCATTCTCAAAATATTTCTGCGCATGAAATAGAATTCCACACATTTCGTCAAAATCTGATCTTATCTTAGGAATTATATGCGAATTTCTGTGATAATATTCTTAGTGCGTGGGAGAATTAGAGATGGACGAGTTCATCCTTCATTTGCTATTCTGATGGTAGTTCATTATATTATTTGATTGAATTAGTGTTATGGAATCCCTTTTGATCACTATTGTTTTAGATATTGTCATTAGAAATAGTTTTTATTATTTTCATTATTATCAATATTATTATTTTCATGATTAATATTTTCACCTGCGAATAAGTGCAAGATGGTAATCCTTTTATCTGAGTTGATTGTATAATTTTTGAGTTAATTGAGTGCAACATTGATTTGTTCTTGCAAATAATGCATGCAATAGATTTTTGTTGGCAAATATCCAAGTAAATGTTTGATTTACATAGAATTGCAATGTAAATGTATATATACCGTAATAACTCACAATAGTAAGCACGTATTGCAAATACGATTGTTTGAGTAACAAATTTAAATACCAATTTAAATAAGTAAAATTCTTTGAAAATACTATCATCTTTGAATTAATTAAGCTCCACATACCCTTTAATTATCTGAGTTATCGTAGTTTTATCTCTCTCTCTCTCTCTCTCTATATATACATACGCTGAATATCCACAAGAAAGGATGACAAATAAACACAAGAGTCCCAAGCACTTTCGTAGTTTACATCTTCAGTGGACAGACGAAAGGTCTGGTAGAGAATGATCATACACAACGTGATATTATTTTGATGAGAAAAAAAAAATGTTGTTGATCTCCTTTGGTTGGTAGCTATTCCTGTGATGTCAGGGTCTGGCCTATAAACTAACGGTTCTGGTGGATAATAGTACCGTGTCGTGTTTATGACTACCAGTATTTAGTTAATAGTATATCGGAGGCTAACCCTTCTTAGGACGTTATATAATATGAGAGCGTTCCGACCATTATCCCGGCACCAGGGTTTTTTATTGCATCCTGGTTCGGGTGGCGACTGCATGGTAACAATGCTCATCATCTACCTTATTCTCTATTAAGTTGGTGTAACAATGTACTTATCCCATCTTAATCATTATGCTATTTCTTATTTATACCCAATTTTTGCAAATTACGAAAATTTGGCAATAATATTAAGCTACAAGTCAGTTGACGCCCCTCCTCCCACCCAGCATCGCTTTCACGCATATACTTCTTAACTCCATCCTTCCACCTCTCTCTCGGTTTACCTATCCCTTTCTGTCCTTCCACCTCGCTCTCGTACACTCTCTCAGTCAATCTCTCGCTTCCCATATGTTGCGCATGGCCGAACCATCTCAAGGTGTTCCTTTTCACACTTTCCAGCACATATACCTCCACACCACACCTCCTCCTTACTTTCTCATTCGTCTGTCTATCCCTCCATGTAACTCTGCAAGCACTTCTCAAGTAACTTATTTCCACCCCTCTCACTCTTGGTCTGAGTCTCTCCACCAACGTCCATGCTTCGCTTCCGTAAGTCAGTGTCGGGATTACCACACTGTCATGCAAGGATTTTCTTGTTACTGCTTATTATAATATGTTATTTTATTAGTAGTATTTTATTTGTGTGTGTACTCTTATTATACCCTTCTACCTTGACAAAAGTGACCCATCTAAGTTACATAAAATAGGCTCGTATCCCGGGGGGTAATTGGTCATTATTGTGAGATTTATTCCCGGGATGAGAGGTAATTATTATCCTCGATCAAAGGTTAATGACAGGGGCTCCTAAGGTTAATTATCATGGGGGGGGGGGGGGGGGGAAGGGGGGGGGGGGGGGGTGAGAGAGAGAGAGAGAGAGAGAGAGAACAAATTGACAGTATAGTGAAAGATAAGAGCTAGCATATCAGTTTTAGTATGGCTTACACTAGACGATTTTAATCAGCTTTGGAAGGTCCTGTAGATCAAGCAACTTTATGTAGCTAGAAAAGGACCTTTTTAATGAAAAGAAATTTTAAATAGTAATTACCCCTCTTGATTTTCTAGGTCTCGTTTAATCTTTGCACTCCCATAATGGTCTTCCTAATCTGCCTAAAATCGTCGAATGATGGTCAGAATATAATTACCCGGGATCAAAGGTTAATGACAGGGTCTTTAGGGGTAATTAAGAAGAGAGAGAGAGAGAGTGAGTGAGTGAGTGAGTGAGTGAGTGAGTGAGAGTGAGGTACATAGATACACAGGCTGCACAGGAAAAGAGAGAAAGAATAAGAGTGAGATAGTGTGAGTGAGAGAGAGTGAGTTACATAGATACACAGACTGCACAGGAAAAGAGAGAGAGAGAGAGAGAGAGAGAGAGAGAGAGAGAGAGAGAGAGATCATTATTAGGATTGTGTGGTAATAAAATCGTTTGGCCGCAGCGGAACCGAGCTACTGGAGTTGTCTTTGAAGAGCCTTGTACATCCTCGTAATAAAGAAACAGAATTATTATATGTACAACACTTATAAATTTTATTAATTAAATTCATGCAGTTTATGAACACATATCACATGAATTGTAAATGCAAAGGTTCGAGACTGTTATATCGGCAAGTGCATTAGTTATCCCTTCAGATAACATATTAAAATGTAATTGCATGACTGTAATGTTTCTCAGGAAATTACAGAACCTATTTGTTCATATTTTTAAAGATCATTCTTGTATGTTGTTTATCATCTATACTTATTTCCTCTGGTACTTTTGGCTAACAGTTAAATTGTGATGGTTTTCAAAGTATAGTCTGAAGGGACACATGCAACCTGCTGGACACATATAACCAGCCACCGTTTTAAGCCATAACCTACCTCCTGATAAATGTGTTAGTATAGTAACCATTTATATGAAACATTTAGGAGGGAACTTTTAAAGCTTTAAGAAAAACGAGCACATGACAACATATCCATGATCTGCCTGTAACTGAACATTATAGACAAGGATGTAATTTTCTTTAATCCAAAGGAGAGGGGGACTTTTATAAGCTGTGGACGAAGCAGAAGCACAAAGGGACACACAAATAGCCAAACAGTGTAATAATTAATGTAAACTTTTGATAAAATACCATTGGGGATGTGTTTTTATACCTTTGAGGACTGGGTACTTGAAGAAACATCACCTTAGGGGAGGGAAGTGTAACTTGGAGGAATACCATGAGAGGAGGAGGGGGGGGGGGGGGGACTTAATACCAATGGGGAGGGCGAACTTGAAGAAATACCACTGGGGAGTAGAGTGAGAAATACCATAGGGGACACTTTCAATACCGTTGGGAGGAGAATCTTGAAGAAAAAAAAGAAGCCATGGGGGGGGGGGACTTCAAGAAACACCCTAGGGCTGGGGGTCTTGTAGAAATACCAAAGAGGGCTGCCATATGGGAGGGGGACTTGAATAAATACCATAAATGAGGGGGAACTTGAAGTAAAGCTGTGGGGAAAATGGAGACACCCAAGGAAGAGTACATACCTGGAAGGAGGGTGGGAAGGACTGAGACAGGGAGACTATCTAGACGGAGCTCTCCCTGTGTCCGGGACTCCCTGCCACGTCTCGAGGGGGGGTGAGGGGGCGGTCAGGGTGGAGCACAACGGTGGAGGCGGAAGAATTGGAGGTGGAAGAAGAAGTGGAGGTGGTAGAGACGGAAGCGGAGGATGGGGTCACGCGGCCGGAGGAGACCACTGACCCCTTGCGGCCCAGGGTCATTGAGGGATATTGAAAGGGACCATAAGGCGGTTGGCTTGGCCCGTTGCCGGAGTCGAGGGCCATAGAGGAGGCAGAGCTGGAGGTTGAGATAGAAGCCGAGGGAATGCTGGAGGGAGTGGAAGGGGGAATGACACGGCCAGAAGAGAAGGAGGACCCCATGCGCCCTAGAGTCATTGACGGGTACTGGAAGGAACCATACGGCTGCTCGCTAGGGTACGTCTTGGGTGCAGCAGCTGTATGCAGGTCCATGGTAGGCAAGGTGGTGTTGTCCAGCTTAGGGTACTTAAGCAAGAGTGACGCTGATTCATAGGGATAGTTGAGTAGGAGGGACGGGCTCTTGCGCGGGTAAGAGGTAGGCGCTAGCGAAGTGGTATACAGAGGAAACTTGAGGGTCGAATGATCTGTCTGGAGTTTATGGACCAGTGGGGAAGAGTTAGCGGGGAGTTTAGGGAGAAGGGACGAGTGCTCAGGGACAAAGTTGGCGTACACGGTGGGCTGGATGGGCGGTTGAGCTCCGGTGGGTGTAGAGGCAGCCAGCGGGCGGCCCACTATCGAACCCTCTCCTTCCCGCGACCGCATCATCGCCCTCTGTGCAGGAGACACAAACACTGGTTAAGAAAACAAAATATGTACAGATACTAGCTTAGTAAACTCCTTGTGCAATCGTCTTCATTCCAATATATATCTATATATTTGTATGATGACGTAAATTTGTAAAATCTTGTATATTCCAACTTACTTCCTCTCGGGCATAGGCTGAGAGCCTTAACATTCACCGCTTTACAATGAACAGTGAAGCCCGTGAGGTCTTGTTCCAGTCTAGGGAGTGAGACATGTGAAGCACGTAGAGTACAACGAGCACCTGCCATCTTGCCTTCACATGAGGCACGGTGCTCACTCATGGCCCGAAACGACCCCATCTCTGAAGCCACCTCGTTCCCGTGCTTCACTGTCTCATCCCCTACACTCGGACTCTCACACTTACACACACACAACGCCACCTGTTGAGCAGATAACTCACCAGGCATTGCACCCCTATAGCATATTTTGAATATGGGAATATTCATACAGTGCTATTTAATCAGGGAACAATGAGGGTATTTTATTGACGTTTCGGTGGGCTTGTGGTAATGCACTGATACTAGGTACAGCACAAATTCCATCCAATAATATCTTCCCATTGATACATCGGGATTTGAACCCGGGACCTTTGGATTACCAGGCCAGTGGCAAGACCACTCCACCACACCTCCCCTTAAATATATATATATTAGTACGGGTAATAAGAGTCCTGCAAACATACTTCACTTCATGCGCACCAGATCCGAAGAGTTGATGGAGAAATATCGCAAGATGATCCAGCACTACAAAAACAAGTCAAGGAATATCATCATCTCAGGCATTCTCCCCAAGATCGACGCACCTGATAAATTCTACGACAAGGCCTTCAGCACAAATAGCCGACTAAAATATTTGTGTCTGAGGGAAGAAGTTGAATTCATCAACCTCTGGGACAACTTCTACAACCAGCCTACTCTGTTCCGCAAGGATGGCACTCATCTAAACCCTGTGGGTTCAGCACGCATGGGTCGTCTCCTACACGAAGCAGTCCGCAGCCATGGATAAAAAAATGCCATCCGAGAAGAAGCAGCAGTGACATAAATCATCCAAAGCCAAGAAAAAAACAGAGGCAACCGAGGACCACCAGCGATAAGGACCGAAGACAGCGAGGACCGAGGACAGCCATGAACATAAATGTAGATCCGACAAGAACCAAAAATATTATTAAAGAGCGTTCCGTGAGTTCTAAAATAACAAATTTAAAGGTTTTCTATGCAAACGCTCGTAGCATACGCAATAAATTTTCAGAATTAGAGGAGCTAGTGTTTACAGAAAATTATGATGTGATTGGCATAACAGAATCTTGGCTCAATACAGAAGATAGAGACTTTTTAGCAGAGTATTCACGTCCCGGTTATATAATGTTTGAGAAAAGCCGAATAAATTGAAATGGAGGTGGCGTTTTACTTTATATCAAAGAAAGTCTTAACCCTACCCTCTTGTCAAAACCTCAAATTGTGAACGTCGACGCATCTTTTGTGCTAATAAAGAATAATAAAGGTACAAAAATAATACTTGCATTAATATACAGACCTCCAGCTCAATCAGTGCAAACTGACCGAGAAATTTATGAACAAATTGCAGATGTAAGTAACTCGCAAGATACCGTAATTTTTGGCGACTTTAATTTACCTGTGACCAAGTGGGGCAATACTCTTACTTCACACTCCGGACATGACTTGTATACGAACTTGCAAGAGAGTACGCTTTATCAATTTGTTTGAACGCCGACCCGTGGTAATAACGTTCTTGACATTGTACTTGCAACAAAAGAAGAATTATTAGAGAATTTGAATGTTGGTGATGAATTCAGTAACAGCGACCATCGTACGATAACTTTCACTTTAAAGTTTACTAGTAACGAACCAAATAGTAGCATCGAAAAAGTCCCTAATTTCAAGAAAGCAAACTTCCATAAACTTAGAGCTATGTTTAAAGAAACTGACTGGAGCTTTTTAATTCACAATAACGACATAAATACATCTTGGAAGTTATTCGAAGCCACTTACCTAAAAGCAGTGCAAGACTGCATACCATCGAAAATACGGCGTCCAGGCCATAATAATAAGCCCAAATGGTGGAATAAAGATATTTCAAACTGCCTGCTTGCTAAAAAATTTGCTAAT
>JAGKTK010042358.1:0-12908 GCA_018397895.1 Paralithodes camtschaticus
TCAAACCCTTCCTCTTTGTACTCAATTTCATTGGTTCCATCAAAGTCGAACTCTTCCTCTTCACACTTAATTTCATTGGTTCCTTCAAAGTCCAACCCTTCCTCTTCACATTGTGTTGTCTCTTCACTCTCTAACTTCACAAGTGAACCTTCCTCCAACATCTCCATCATAACTCTTCTGGACAGTACAGTGAACCCTCAAAATACGCGCAATTTATCTACGCGTAATCAAAACTACGCTTGAACCACAATTGAGGCAACAAATCGAAAAGTACGATCAATTATTCAAATGTACGCGAACGAGCGGGAGTCGATTGGTATCTGTTGGAGAGTTTCGGGCGGCCATATTGGCGTGACGCCGGGCCCTCCGACGTCGTCACTGTTGACTGTGGAGAGAGACACATCTCCCGTACCAAACTATTATGTATCTATAAAGCACAACAGGATATTATGAATCTATTAAAAGACTGTTCTTTGTTTTACATTGCATGTATCATTTATTGAGCTAACAAAATCGGAAATGGAAAATCTGTTTCTGTTCAGGAGTTGGAGGCGAGATTGTTTACATTTCTTTCGAAGGTCGCTTCAAAGCCCACTGCTCTCCCCTGGCTAAATGATGTGAAGCCTATTCCTTAATATGTATATGAGCTATTGAACTATCTCACTTGACACTATGTAGGCTATATGAAACTATAGGCTATACAGGGTGTATTACTTTTCGACTCGAAACTTTACCAGTAAGCCTAGGCGGCTAGGCCTATTATTTCGGTCGATCCGTTTCGGGCGCAGTGCTATCGATCGATGGCGCAGATCCGGCGTTGCTCAACCACTACCAATGTGAGTTAAAATACGTTTGTGTCTTATTTGTATACATTAAATAAATGCATTTTTTGTGGTAGATTAGGTTATGAAAACATATTTGTACAGTAATATGTTATATATTTGTGGTTTTTAGGTGATGAAAGGTAGAAATAGTACAACTTTCGGTCGGCGCCAGTACCTATCCCTATTTTTCCCATATATAATTAACTCCAATGTACAGTAAACCCTCGCTAACTCGGACTCTTTTTACTCGGAAACCCGCACTTCTCGGAATGGCATAGGCCTCTCGGAAATGTCCCTGTATATCTCGGAAAATTCCGAGTTGGGCGGGATTTGTGTCCGGTTTTCAATGTTCTCTCACTCGGTTTCAAGTTATTTTAGGATGAATTGAAGCCTGTTCCTTTTAATTATTGTGTTAATATTAATTATTATGTACTGGACTGTCCCTGAAAAAATAATAAGGTTCATATTTGTCATTAATATGATGAATTTCACTAAAAAAATAAAAAATTATCTCAATTTTCTCGGACGCGGACTTTCCTCTTATAATTCGGAATTTTCCCTCTCTTAAGTCGGACATAAGTCGGACCTCGGACATCTCGGAAAATCAGGCAACTCGGAAGTGGTCTCCCCCCAATTAGTCTGAGTTAGAGAGGGTTTACTGTACACGCAAACTAACGTACGCGCCGACAATGCAGTATGCATCCCACGCATAATTGGGGGGTTCACTGTAATTGTTTATTTATGGAGTTATTGAATGGTAGCTAACACAAATTTTATACTATTTAAAAACTATTCAAAGCCTAAGATCCAATATTAAAATGTGATCAAACTAAAAACAGCTATTATCGACCAATCGATAAATAAACTATGTTGCTTCTTCTGATGAGTGACTTCATTGGTGAACCTGGAACAAGAACTGTCATTAGTTTACAAGTCATCATCATTGTATTAAATAGGTATATTTTTTAACTATTGTTAGGAGAGTGTAGCCAGGCGGTTTTGTTGTTAATTGTACTAATACTGTATATCAACATAATGCAAGATTCATTTGATTTTGTTTGTATATTATTCAAATACACATTTTCAAAATATAGTTATCCATTAAATATTTATACTACAGTATATACTTAAATTGAATAGCAATTTAATATACATTAGTTTCTTAGATGCATAGTATGGGTACTGGTCAAGAAAGCAGTATGCTTCTTTGTTTGCTAGCTTACTCTTCCACAACTCAGAACTACAGTATATGTTTATGTATGTTTAGTCACTTCATATTTTGTTGTCCCTTTATCTTTTTGTATTGCCCATCCTCTGCTATTTGTGTCCCTTCATGTGTCCCTGTGGATGTACAAAGGAGTACAAAGGAAATCAAGCAACAACAGATCTAGTGACCCTTCTAGGCTGCTTGTCCTCCAAAACACTGAGGATCAAGTGTCCAAACAGTGGTTTAGAGTGGGTAAGGGAACATTGGAAAGGGAACTACTGCCCTGCCACTAACGTGGCAGGACTAGGAAGTTAGTAGGGGACATATGGGTTAGTAACTGAGGGGAGGATAAAGTTATTCATTTACAAACGCAGTCAGTCGCGGGTTTGATGCGAGATATTTGTCTAGGCGGAATTTAAATGAATCAACGGTGCTGCAGTCTATAACGTCTCGGGGAAGCCCATTCCACAAGTTGACAACTCGATTGAAGAAGAAATTCTTAGATTCGTGCGAGTTAAAAGATTTACCAATAATTTTGCAACCGTTTCCCCGCGTGTAATTAGATTGGTCGATAGTGAAGTACTTACTACAGTTCATATTGTCGATGCCTTTGATGATTTTGAACACTTGAATTAAGTCGCCTCTTAATCTGCGCTGGGTTAAAGGAAATAGATTTAATTCTCTAAGACGCTCTTCGTATGGTTTGTTCTTTAGGCTAGGTATCATTTTGGTAACTCTACGTTGAACTCGTTCTAGCTTGTTTATATCTTTTTGGTAATAAGGGCACCAGGATTGAACGCAGTATTCCAGAAGAGGGCGGACTAAGGAATTGTAAAGGGTTAGGATAACTTCTTTGGATTTATGCTCAAATGACCTGCCTATAAAGCCAATTATTTTGTTTGCCTTCTTAACAACTTCTGAACATTGTTGACTCGGTTTTAGGTTACTCGATATTGTTACTCCCAGATCAGTTTCTCTGTTTACATTCTTAAGCTGAGTGCCATTCATCGAATAGTTTGCTTTCTCATTTAGGTATCCGACATGTAGTACTTTACATTTATCCGCATTGAAACTCATTTGCCAAATTTGGGCCCAACATGACAATTTATCTAGATTGTGTTGCATATCGTCAACTTGTTCTTTTGAGAGTACGCTATTTGCAATTTTTGTATCGTCAGCAAATTTTGAGATTGTGCAGGTGAGACCCTCATCTATGTCGTTGATGTAAATTAGAAAGAGAATTGGTCCTAGTACCGATCCCTGGGGTACCCCGCTACTTACATTGGTCCATTTAGATGCCTTACCGTTTATGACTACTCTTTGCTTTCTGTCGCTGAGCCAATTTTCTATCCATTTCAACACACCGTCTTGTATTCCATGCGCTTTTAGTTTTAGCAGTAAACGTTTGTGGGGAACTTTGTCAAAGGCCTTTTGAAAATCAAGGTATATAATATCTACAGCTTTACTCTCATCGTAGAGGTTGAGGATATCATGGAAGAAGTCTAAGAGGTTTGTTAAACAGGAACGTTTTTTACGAAAGCCGTGTTGAGTATCTTTAAGTATGTTATTTTCCTCTAAGTGATTTACGAGTCTGTCTCGTATGACCGTTTCTAGCATTTTACATACAACTGAGGTTAAGCTAATTGGACGATAGTTACTGGGTAGGGATTTGCTGCCTTTTTTGAATATCGGTGTTACGTTGGCTAGCTTCCACTGATCAGGCATAGTTCCAGACTGCAAGGATTTATTGAATAGTAATGTCAGTGGTTTGGAGAGCTCATTCTTAGCTTCCTTTAGAACTCTAGGCGAGATTGTATCAGGTCCTGGCGTTTTATTTACCTTGAGTTTATCTAAACAATTCAATACTTCTCTCTCTGTAACGGTGATATTGCTTAGAACATCTGAATTATCAATCTGAATCGGCGATGGTGTAGGGATATCACTGAGGTCTTCTGTTGTAAAAACTGATGCAAAGAAGGTATTGAGGGCATTACTCATTTGTACTTCGTCTTTGGTGTATTCTCCATTTTCATCGACTAACGGTCCAACAGTTGAAGTAACTACTTTTTTCTTTCTGATATAACTATAGAATTCTTTCGGGTTTGTTTTACTTTGATTCGCAATATGTAACTCTAAGGTCTTTTTACTTTGCTTAATTAACTTTTTGGCTTTGCGTCGTAGCTCTACAAATTTCACCCGTTCTTCGTCATTTTGTGAGGATTTTAATCTATCATTAGCAAATTTTTTAGCAAGCAGGCAGTTTGAAATATCTTTATTCCACCATTTGGGCTTATTATTATGGCCTGGACGCCGTATTTTCGATGGTATGCAGTCTTGCACTGCTTTTAGGTAAGTGGCTTCGAATAACTTCCAAGATGTATTTATGTCGTTATTGTGAATTAAAAAGCTCCAGTCAGTTTCTTTAAACATAGCTCTAAGTTTATGGAAGTTTGCTTTCTTGAAATTAGGGACTTTTTCGATGCTACTATTTGGTTCGTTACTAGTAAACTTTAAAGTGAAAGTTATCGTACGATGGTCGCTGTTACTGAATTCATCACCAACATTCAAATTCTCTATTAATTCTTCTTTTGTTGCAAGTACAATGTCAAGAACGTTATTACCACGGGTCGGCGTTCGAACAAATTGATAAAGCGAACTCTCTTGCAAGTTCGTATACAAGTCATGTCCGGAGTGTGAAGTAAGAGTATCGCCCCACTTAGTCACAGGTAAATTAAAGTCGCCAAAAATTACGGTATCTTGTGAGTTACTTACATCTGCAATTTGTTCGTAAATTTCTCGGTCAGTTTGCACTGATTGAGCTGGAGGTCTGTATATTAACGCAAGTATTATTTTTGTACCTTTATTATTCTTTATTAGCACAAAAGATGTGTCGACGTTCACAATTTGAGGTTTTGACAAGAGGGTAGGGTTAAGACTTTCTTTGATATAAAGTAAAACGCCACCTCCATTTCGATTTATTCGGCTTTTCTCAAACATTACATAACCGGGAAGTGAATACTCTGCTAAAAAGTCTCTATCTTCTGTATTGAGCCAAGATTCTGTTATGCCAATCACATCATAATTTTCTGTATACACTAGTTCCTCTAAATCTGAAAATTTATTGCGTATGCTACGAGCGTTTGCATAGAAAACCTTTAAAGTTGCGGTTTTAGAACTCGCAGATCGTTCTTTCATCGAATTTTTGGTTCTGGTCGGATCTACATTTACATTCATGGCTGTCCTCGGTCCTCGGTCGTTATCCCTGACGGTTTTGAATTTGGGTCGTGTTGGTGGAGCTTTATCCAAATTCGCGGTTCTTGACGGATTAGTATTTAATTCCTTTGTAGATTGCCGTCCTCGCTGTCTTCGGTCCTCCTTCCTGGTTGTCCTGTGCTGAGTCGATTTCTTCTCCGAAAATCCTTCACCGCATCGTTGAGAAGACGCCCAAAACGTGCTGCTCCCACCTGGTTCAGATGAACTCCATCGTCCGAAAACAAATAGTCATCGTAGTAGAAATTGTCCCAGGTGTCGACGAATCCCACGTTTTCCTTCCTGCAGAGGTTTGCTAGACAACGATTTGTGCTGGTGGCTATGTTGTATGTGTGGGGAGGAGGCTGTGGATAGCCAACACCTTCCAACACAGAATGATACATAGGTACACATGGAAAGTGGATGGAGGAGGGAGAGAGAGACAGTGGAACGAAAGGCACTGATTGACTATATGTGTGGATGAATGAATCAAGAATTCTGTGCTAGATGCTAGGTTATATAGGGGTATGTGGGAGGGGGGGGGATGTATAATCATTATGTAGTAGTACTGTAGTTAAAATTAAGATACAAAAGAAGTGGGTGAAGAGAGCTAGAGGGAGGCAGGAGGGAGGTGAAGTGGTGAAGAGGTTACAGGAGGTCAGGAGGAGGAAATCAGGGAAGAGTTCAAGAGAGCAGTAGAAAGATGGTTAGGTAGGTTTGACATGGAGGGTATGGAGGTGAGCAAAGTGTTTAAGGAAGAGATGTGTGCAGCATGTGAGGAGGTATGTGGAGTTAGGAGAAGAGGGAGGGGAGCGAGGGGTACAGCAGGGTGGTCTGTAGGGTTGAAATTAGCTGCTGAAGATAAGAAGCAAGCATATAGAGAGTGGTTGGGTAGTAGAGGGAATGAAGATTTGGAGAGACAGAAAAGGGAAAGGTACTTGGAGAAAAAGAGATTGTGAAGAAAGTAATGAAGGAAAGTAAGAGAAGAGTAGATGAGGAATTTGGAAGGAATTTAAGTGTAAAATGGAGGGAGTGTAAGAAACTATTCTGGAAAGAGGTCAAGAAAGTTAGGAAGGGTAGCAAGGGAAGTAATAATGGTGTGAAAGATAAGAATGGGCGAGTGTTAGCCCAGAAGCAAGAGAGAGTCGAGAGATGGAGGGAGCAATTCAACGAATTGTTGAACGTCCATCAAACATAGTTGGTTGGGGTATGGGAGGGAGAAGAAGAGAAGTAGTGGAGGAGGAGGGGGGGGGGGGGATCAAGAGGTCAGAAGTGTGTGAAGCCTTGCAAAAAGTGACGATGGGGAAAGCATCAGGAATAGATGGAGTGTGTGGGGAGATAGTGATCGAATGGATATAAAAAATGTGTAAACTAGCATGGGAGAAGGGAAGTGCACCTGATGACTGGAAGACATGCATAATAGTCCCCCTGTATAAGGGGAAAGAGGAGTGTGTGGTAACCATCGGGGGAGATGTCTTCTAAGCGTAGTAGGGAAGATGTACAGTAGGTTAGTGATTGAGAGAGTGAGAGCGAGAACAGAAAAATGGATAGGTGATGAGCAGGGCGGGTTTAGGAAGGGAAGATGTGTAGACCATATTTTTGCCTTGAAATGTGTTGTGGAGAAATATCTGGAGAAGAGACTGAAGGAATAATCCTACAAGTCAATCAGGTGGGATATTCTCAGGTGTGCCACAAAAAATTGCAAAAGACTTGCCATCTTGGCAGCCCAGGTCTCTCAGTCAATCATATACCTCCCACGGCGCACACTAACTCCCGCGTATCATCACTTCTAAAACGCCCAGCTTCTAACTCTTCGTCAATTCACTCTTGTATCTTCTATCCCAGTAAAAAGTGTTCTAATACCACAGTGCCATCCTCTTAAAAAAGTATTTAACACTTTGCCAGTTAGGTATTCCGATGAATTGAATGCAGAAGAGGGTGAGCGTCAGGTTCAAAGGAGCCGCGCGAGCTATGACGACACACAGTGCGCTCCTCAACCAACCACAGGCCGTGTGGGAGAGGCGGGTATAAAGGGAGGGGAGTGGGGCTGGTGGAGTCATACGGAGCTGAGGGACAACCTGAGCAACAACTGCTCTCTGAAGGCAATCCCAACCCAATTATCTTGCCCAACCATCATGGGCGAATAAAAGAAAAGAGAAAGCTAAGCCGGCAACAGATATTGGAGCCAGCTTATCATGAGAGCAAAGACAGCATTTGTATGAGAAATTTGGCCCGTTTTGGTTAGGGTAGGTGGTAAAATTTTAGATAAAAATATATGATATTTTAGCACATTTGGGAGGTGATTATAATTGTTCATATGCTCAAATAGTGTTGTTTCACTACACTGTACTGTGCTTTCTAGAAGAATATTATGTCAAAAGTCTATAAAACAGTAGGCTAATACATGGCCCCATTACCCCAGGACTGTTAACAAAAAACACAAGTGGGGAGGGCTTTAAAGCTCAGAGAAAATGAGAAGTTAAGATGGTTAAATGCGTGAATATGGGTAAACAAAAAAGCAACGTCCAAACCTTTGAAAGTACATAAATAAGGAAACTCAAGCAAAATTTTATACTGACGAGATATATATACAGGGTGTTTTAAAATAACACTGCCAGAGTATGACCACATTGATAAAAATATATAATACACATATTTCTATTCTATTTTTACCAAAAATATATTGTAACGGAGATAAATGGTTATTTAGAAATGTAGCAAAACAGGGTTCTGAGCTCAGCACAAAACATATGATACATAATAAGAATGATTACCAAGTAAAAAAGGTAAAGAGGAGATATCTAATGACCTAATCACATATGAATAATTACAAAATCAAAGTAACATAAAATTGGTAATGATATTTTGCAATTAGAAGAAAACTGCTAAGTATTATAATCCCAAGTAGCGTAAAAAGATATGCACCATTTGTAACGATGACAAAGAGGTAAAATAATGAATCTCAAGTCTGGGTCAGGTATCCGAACACTGCTATAGGTTATTTAATCGTTCGTGAAACTGTTTGAATGGGAAACAATTGTTCCTTCGCAATTTACTGTTTCAATACAAATACCTCATTATGTTACTATTATCACAGAGTACTAACGAAATATGTCTATCAGTTTTATGGTTGAAGTTTGACGATTTTACGTAGCTGTAGACATACAAGTATACGGTGTTCACTAATGAATATTTAAAATCATCTAATGGTACCCAAAACAAACAATTTACGTCACTTGGACTTAACGAGTATAAAATAACAAAGGCAGAGACACACCTAAATAACGACAATCCATATTTATGTGATATTATAAGGTAAATAAAATCACTATGACAGAAGTAGATAGCACCATGGCCGAGCAGATGATTAAACAAATGAGAAGATTCGTTATGACTCCAAAGCTTCGAAGAAAAACTCAAACTGGGATGGGAGGCAAGAGGTAGGCTATTTGGGGGGGAGGGGGGACACTAGCCCGTGTTCGGATTATAGCTCATACCTGGGTGTCACTAATTATTTTACTCTATGCGGTTTAAATCATTAATGGTATATTATTTTGCATTTTGTCCTTAGATAATCTTCTTCGTTATTTTATTTACTAATTCGCAGATGAGGTCTGGCAGTGTTGTTTTAAAACACCCTGTATACAGTATATATATATATTTATTTATAAAACATAACAAATGATAAAAGCAGGTAAATCTCGGGTTTTCATATGTTTCAAGGGAGCTTAATTAGGGATGTCAATGGATAGGCTTACAAGATGGGTTGAGAGCGGGACTTATTGTAATCATCATCTATGTTGTCAGTAAGCGGCATTACCAAGAGTGAGAGGACCTGGAGTGGCAGTGTCTAAGTCAAGGGTCCACCTCCCGGGGCTGCCGACCCTCCCAGCCGGGGACAAAATCGTTCACCAATGGGGGGACAGCAGGCTGCCGACCATGGAGAGCAATCCTGGGAGCCAAACCACCACAACAAACCCTTGCCCCCTCGCGGGGGCACAAAAATCTGGGAGTGGCTTCGGTCGCCCAGGCAAGTACCACACACACATACATTACAGTACACTGTTTTTTCTACACCGAGAAATGACTCTCCGGCTGTCATTTCTCGATGACTTCTTCTAGCCAGAGACATCGAGAGCAACCCAGGTCCCACCCACAAATACATATGTCCAATGTGCTCAAAACCTTCTTATAGCCGGAGACATCAAGAGAAACCCAGGTCCCACCCACAAATACATATGTCCAATGTGCTCAAAACCTTCTTATAGCCGGAGACATCGAGAGCAACCCAGGTCCCACGCACAAAAACATAAGTCCAGTGTGCTCAAAACCTTCTTATAGCCGGAGACATCGAGAGAAACCCAGGTCCCACCCACAAATACATATGTCCAATGTGCTCAAAACCTTCTTATAGCCGGAGACATCGAGAGCAACCCAGGTCCCACCCACAAAAACATAAGTCCAGTGTGCTCAAAACTTATCGCTTTTAGTCGCCATACAAAGGGTTCAGTTCTCTGCAACTCATGTGGGAACTGAACCCATTTCACCTGCAGAACACTTGCCTCCACGGAACACTACACAAACACCTTAACGGGTTCCTCATGCCCCTCCCTTTCTCAGTCAAACCCCTCGCCTACACCCCCCACACCTCTCCTATCCAACCCACCAATCCTTTCCTTTCCATCCACATCTTCAACGCCTCATATCCCTCATCTCCTACCTCAATCCCAATCACCACCTCACCCATCTCCTTCCTACTCACCCCCATCTCATCCCCGTGCAGCAGCAACCAACATACAAAGCACACTGTTGGAAATAGTGTAAGATGACCCCGACAGTTTGGAGTCTAAATGGGTATTTGAATTTGGTTGTGTTGTATAGTAATTACAGTTTTGGCTAGTACCTTATGTACAGTAGTTTATTATTAATTGGAAGTTAAATATTAACTGTAATGCATAAAATATACATCAACACTGGATGTATCATGAAACCAAATCATGGGTTCGAATTATTATGAGCTGGAAGTCATTTGTATCCTCGCAAAGCGATGCGGCGCCAGCCCTCAGTCTCATCAAATCAGCCGTAACAATCACTCCTCCCTCCGGCCTAGACTCAACCTAGAATTCACCATGTGCTACCACTATTAATATATATCTTCAGTCCTACATCACCAGTCCTCTAAGCTAAGTTCATCATGTATTGATATTGTATTATGTGAACATTCCTACATGTCATTCATATGAATTAGACGTGTGTAAGAGGACAGGATTCCACCCATAGAATTCTTCATATTGGTAATTATATTATATAACTTATTGTCGGGATGAATTCACGTACCAGTAATTGCATAATTTAACCTATATATAGTGTATATATTTCCCATAATAATTGGTCCTTCGAACAGGATAATAACTGGTCCTTCGAACTCTGGTACTTATTATATTACTGTATTAGTGATTGTTTAGCCTACATCCCTTTTTCGCTTGTGGTATTACAAATGGCTGCCGCCGTGTACGGTGTTGGGCCGACTGCTCTTTCTTTGATTGTATAGTAGCCTAGCTTTTTCCCCATGTTTTTAGAGGGGCACCGTCTCTATAGTTTTGGGGGGTCTATTTACCCATTTTTTTGGACGTTTTGTTCCTTAGCTTTATTGGAGGGTTTGCTGGGCTAGTACTAAGTGTGAGGGTGATTTCGTTCGGTTCCATTTCGTGCGATTAGGCTAGGCCTACAGGTGTCTGGTTGATTTTCATATCGCTGTTGGTAGTTCTTGGTGTTCTTTATGTTTTGTCTTTGGGACTCTAATTTAAAACTGCTGGAGGGGAGGGTTTCTCATGTGACCCAATTTAATTATATTTTATAACCTAGCCTAGTTGCTTATAGTTACGGTCATGAGAGTTGGTCTCTGTTGATTCCTAAGTGATTGACAGTCAGTAGTCAGACCTCATGATTGTGGCTTACAACTAGGCTTACCTGAAAGGGTCCAATCCGTCAGTTCTTCACCTAACCCTTTCTTTTTTTTTAATGGATGTTGTCTTTATTTCTGTTTTTGTCTCATGGCTCAAAAGAATTATCCCACAGCCGCTTCTTGGAGTGTCATCGGGGTGAATTATGTACCGTCCGCCTCCTATAACCAGAGCCCAGGGAAAGTAGTGGGTATGTTAGGCCATAGCTATGTGAGCCGAATCGGCGTGTCGTACTATGACCCAGGATTTGTGGTGAGGACGTTTGGTGCACCAGGCACCACTCTCGACAACATCAAAACCAAGAGGTCTTGGGATGATCTGTTGAACCTCCGACCTAAAATTACTGTATTGGTATTGGGATGAAACAATATTGTCTCTGGGGTGGTCCCGCAGGAGTTAGCGGTGAAACAAAGAGATTTGGCCCTGGAGATTGAGGCAGAAACAAACGGTCGCTGCCTTGTGCTGGGGATAGAGCAGAGGGCGTCTCTTCGGGGTATTCCGGCGGATGAGTACAACATCATCATCATCATCATCTCCGACGCCTTGTTTCCCCCTGGGAAACCCCCGCTTAAGGATGGCCATGACAGAAACGTCTCCAGGCTACTTTGTCAAGACATGCCTCCTTTGCCCGTGCCACAATGCCCCTTCCACTACGTGGAAGTTTTTCTTCAATATATTTTTCCATTTTCGTTTCCCATACCATAGGTGGTCTTCCACTACTAGCTGTTCCACTCACCTGACTCCCATATTGGGAGGTTTGATGACCTCCCAAATAACCAAATAAGGAAAACCTCCTATTTGGTAGTAGTCTCGGAGTATCCAACGTAGGGCTTACAAGTTCAGCCGCTGGTACAGCGGGCCGATTTAACGGTACTACATGTGCAGTCAAATATCTTCTAGAGTAGCACCTAAAATCTCTACTAGGTACGTTGTACACACTTCGAGACTATTTATTGAGAACAGAAAACGAAAAAGGTAGGGTAGAAAAAATTAAAATAGTTGCCCATTCAATTTAGCTTCCCTCTGGATGCATGCGCGAACTCAATATACCTGCTCTCTGACATGTATCTCCATCAAGGTATCAAATAATCAGACTAGATTGGATGGGCAGGGGTTAGGCGTGAGGGTGGGATACTCTGTCGTTGGATACTCCGAGACTACTACCAAATAGGAGGTTTTCTTTATTTGGGAGGTCGTCAAACCTCCCAATTTAGTAGTAGTCTCTACGTTTCCAACGTAGGGCTTGAATCCGAAGTCGGAGGCGGACATCCAAGCAGCAAAATCCAAACCAAAGTATAATCAGCTGATCAAGAAAGGACACAATAAACCTTGTAGTTTATTAGAAAAAAGAGTGTAACTGCATGGTGCATATTAAGATAATGTAGTTACATGTGTATCAATTCAAAAAGCATCAATATATACAGGTAGGCATTGAGTAGTCATATGACTAAGGATGTACACGTCGGTATGGTTTAGTACAGCCATACACGGCAGGGGAAGACAAAATTTAAAGTTTAAATAATTCTTATATGTACAGAAGTTCTGGCAGAGCAGATGGAAGACAATGCACATACTTTATTTACAGGACATGGGTATGGGGCATAGGCATACCAATACCCAGACCGAAGACAGTTTAGTCTAGCATATACAGCAGAAGTACAAAAA
>JAGKTK010042359.1:0-12908 GCA_018397895.1 Paralithodes camtschaticus
AGCAGGAAGAGGGGAGTGAAAAACGCGCTAATGATACAAAATTCAGCCGCTCTTTTGATATAATTAAGTAACACCCCGTTCTTAACATTAATCATCAATTACAAACCTCAATGTACTTGAATAAACTAATGAAAGCATATGGTCCTCCCGGGATTCGGGACACCACAAACAGATCATAAGCATCTAAACCATTACATCACCAACACAATTCGGCGCTTCCGTAGATCAAACGCTGTGCTTTTAATATGCCCATCCGCGCTTTCGTAAAACGCTGCATCTTTCTATTAAAAACTGTACACATTTATCTTGAAGGAGGGTCTTGTGGGGGCGGGGTAAGCTTGATGGAGATCTAGGGAGGAAACTAAAACAGATAATACAAATATATATCAATCTGCAAATAAACACGCCCCCCCCCCCCCCAGGCCCGTGCAATATAAGGGTTGAAATGTAAATCACTTGTCTTTTCAGTTCACGGTAAATTGTCATGTATCGAATTTCATAGTTATTACGATGTTTTTGTAGTGAAATGTCATGTTTATTATGAAACCCTGGTACTAATATGAAACAGACGAAACAGTTTCATTTTTGTTCGAGAAATTAGCTGCTAAGGGATTGGATTTACCGTCAATTGGAAATAACCATAACCTATAATCATATTTTGTTATCATATTACCAATCTTGCTAAACCAGCTTCCCAGAAGTTAGGTGTGCTCAACCGTCTCTGTGAGCTTTTAACCTCCGCACAGCTTCTTGCTCTGTACAGTGGCGCATTTGAGTTCTCATGTCTGTGGAGTTTCCACCCATACCGCATTTTTTGAAAGGGTAGAGTAAAAATCATTTTATCTCATCAACTCACTTTCTATTACTAATTCCCTAAAATCTCTCTCTACATGCTGCAATGTTGTAGCTCTCTCACTCTTCTACTGCCATTACAATAATTAGTGTTCTTTTATAGTGTATACTTCCTCCCTTACGGAGAGTGGGGGTCACCCGCTTTTCAACACACTCCCACCCCTATTCTTTCCAACTCTCTAATCCAAGGGTGAACTGATTTTCCCAGTCTTCTACTCAACATCCTATGACTAAAACTGCTTCAAGCTCCGTGTGTCCAGACATTTTGGCTCTAACGTACCTTGAATTTGGCTCTCTGTCACGCTTTCAACTTTGGGGGAGACACGTGTTACATGCAGCTTTACCTCGTATCTCTTTCACTAGCATATCAAGATAAATAAAACAATGAATATATAAATACACATATAAAGGAAAATATAATTATCAGTATTGTATTCCCTTTAGTATATAAATGCAGGTATACACGATAAACCCCTTCAGTAAGAGGTAACATAAAAAAACACAACCCCAACTTCTCACCAGAAATTCAAAACCTCATCATACAACGCGACACACTGAAACACTCCCCAGCATCCCACACACAAGACATCAATCAACAAATTCAAGCACTCAACATCCAGATTAACAACAAAATACATGAACAACAAACACTAAATTGGAATAACTTCCTACAAACACTCGATCACAAAACAAACCCCAAAACACTCTACAAAACACTACACAGCATCACACTTTCCAACAGCAACACAACACAATCACATACTGCAATCACAACAACAGACTACTCCTTCACGTAAACAACAAGCAAACACTCTCATCAATCACTTCTCTCATGTCAGTCACCTAAAGCCTCACAAAGACGACGGACGTGTCATCCGACGCAAAAGACAATTCCCCACAGACCCTGACTATACACCCTTCACCAACAACCAGACAAAGCATATCATCAACAATCTCAACCTCTCACCCGCCTGTGGCCTAGACAACATAAGCAACATTCACCTCAGACACCTGGGACCACAAGGCATACAAGCACTCACTATCATATCAAACTACAGTTACTCACACAACACAATACCAGACATTTGGAAGCATGGTATCAGCATCACATTCCCCAAACCTAACAAAGACCCCACGCTACCGTTATAGACTGCAGCACCGTTGAATCATTTAAACTCCGCCTAGACAAATATCTCGCATCAAACCCACGACTGACTGCGTTTGTAAATGAATAACTTTATTTTATCCTCCCCTCAGTTACTAACCCATATGTCCCCTACTAACTTCCTAGTCCTGCAACGGACATTAGTTCCAGGGCAGTAGTTCCCTTTCCAATGTTCCCTTACCCACTCTAAACCACTGTTTGGACACTTGATCCTCAGTGTTTTGGAGGACAAGCAACCTAGAAGAGTCACTAGACCTGTTGTTGCTTGATTTCCTTTGTACTCCTTTGTACCATCCTCACACCGCCCTATCACACTCCTTTGCACCCCCTCCAAAGTCATAGAGCGCCTTGTACTACAACTGATGACACCTGACTTACCCCTTTCTCCAACACAACACGGTTTCAGGCCATTGCACTCCACAAACACTCTTTTTACAGACCTTACACAAAGAGCTTTTGACGGCATCAACTCAGCTAGACCACCACACAGATCAGTACTTGCCACACTTGACATTAGTAAAGCCTTCGATGCCATCCCCCGCCACAACCTAACAAACAAAATCTACAACACAAACATGCACAACAACACAAAAAGATGGCTGGCCAACTTCTTAGCAGGCAGATGTGCCCATGTATCCTTTGCCGGTCAGTCATCTAGCATTAGAAATTTCCCAAACGGAGTCCCGCAAGGATCCGTCCTGTCGCCCGCACTCTTCAATCTGTACATGCATGATATAAATACACCAAATTCACCCCAAATAACGATAGCCTCCTACGCAGACGACATAACACTCACAAGCACGCACCAAAACCCAGACACAGCAACAAGACTTCTTCAAGACTATCTCGACACATTACATGAATGGTGCACTACAAACAGACCCAATTTAGCCCCAACTAAATCCACTGCAACCCTCCTCACAAGCTGGACAGGAGAGCACGATTACGTCCCGGGACTCAACATAAACAACACAGCCCTAACACACACACACACACCCAAAATCCTAGGAGTAACATACGACACCCAAATGACATTCAAACAGCACACCACAAACACGAAAAAGAAACTGACACCCAGACTTAACGCCCTCAGATCACTTGCCCACACGAAATTTGGACACAACAAAGAAACCACCACCACAGTCTACAAACAATACATAAGATCAGTTATGGAATACGCAAGCCTGGCCTGGGCTTCTAACCTAGCTGAAACACATCATAAGACCTTACAGACTATTCAAAATAAAGCCCTTAAAATCATCACAGGATGCACAGCTACTACACCCACAGATCACCTACATCAAGAAACCAAAGTTCTAAAAGTCAAAGATCATCTAGACATTAGAGGCACTCAATTCCTGGCAGCAGCCTCCACGAATCAACACCACCCACTACACTACATGGCAACACACCCACAGACACCAAGAAATATCAAAACAACACCCAGCACACGCTATCACACACAAATACTGTCTTCTCTCCCTCCCTGCCCACCCCAAACCAACTTCCGGAAGCACATCCATACTCATATCACTCGCCGTTCCATCCACTCACTCATAGACAACACGCAGCTGCAAGCACGACCACACAGCTGCAAGCACGACCTCCCGAAATCCATCCTTCTGAATCCTCCCTTCCTCGCGAGGACAGAGTCCACCTGGCCAGGCTGAGATGCGGACACCATCCAGCTCTTCTGAGCTATCAGAAGAGGTTGGATGACTCCGTCGTCGACACCTGCCCGGGTTGTAACACAGCACCCCATACCATAAAACACATCATAGAAGACTGCATTTCACACAATCACTTACGCCAACAACACAATTTACACTATTTGAGAGCTCTGTGGGAAAGGCCGACCGTGGCCATGGGCTTCCTTAAGGACTCGGGGCTGTTCGGCCAGGCAGCTTAGGGAACAACAACAACAACAACAACCCCTTCAGTACCGGTGCCGTCCTTTTAAATTTATTTTGGCTACTACTAGACGATTGTATTCAGTTTAAAAGGGTCCTCCAGCAAATAACAGGCTTCGAACTGTCTCACATAACACTGTTTACTACCGCAGTTCCTTATTAAGCTGTACGAAATCGTCTAAATATAACCAGAATAAAATACAAAAGACGGTGCCGGTATAGAAGGGGTTGAGAAGAGGAAAGACCAACAGTGACAAGGAGAGAGCGACAGTGCCAGAGCAGGAAACGGGGTGCGAGGTGAGAGAATACGGAAGACACTCATATATAATTAATAACTCCAAAAATATTACCATATTTTTGTTACTTTATACCTAGATGTGCGTTTTTTTTTTTTTTTTTTTTTTTTTTTCCCTGTTCGGGTTATGTCTCGAGTCGGTCACTCCCAGCTTAAGCAAAATAAAAATACAAACACAAAACCTAAAACAATAAATCCATAAATAAGTTAAATATGGTGTGTGTGTGCCTGAGTATATGGATGGATGGATGTTACTTTTTACGGTTTCCTTCCTTGAGAATATATTGTATTTTGGTTTTCCAGACATACATTCCTAAAATGTTGTGCTAATTTCACAAGGTACACTCGGATGCCGTAGTCTCTAGCCAACTCATAAATATTTGTGGACTTAACCTATTTCTAATTGTGAAAGTATATCTCTGGTAAAACAAAATATGAATATAATTTTCTATTCAACTACAAAAGTATAATTATATACTATTAATTGAACCGCAAGTTTTATCCAAAAATCAATCCACATAGTTATAATTGCTTAAAGCCATATATTGGGGTCCACGAATTCTTAGGAGTGGGCCAGAGATGCCTGGACAGAGCTATGTATATTAGTGCTATTATAGACATTTAGAAGATTATAATGGCAAGCAAACTCTCTCTCTCTCTCAAACACTCAATCCCTTATTTACTCACACACACACACACACTATCTCTCTCTCTCTCTCTACTTACACACGCACACACACACACACACACTCTCTCTCTCTCTCTCTCTCTGTCGGTTTTCCCTCACACACCGCTGCGGGCCGTAGTGACACGTACCGTTGATCGGGAAAGGAGCGGACACCATTAATAAAGGATCTTCCAAGAATCTTCCTTGGCCAACCACTTCCTCCCTCCTTCTGGTGGTGGTGTCTTTGTTCTTGTCGCCACAAAATTGTCCTTTGTCCAACACCTGCTTCTGTTAACACTAGCTAATCCAATGTTTTGGGGATTATATGGCGTTTTCTTTTGGGTATGGGGGCAGGAGGCTAGGAATCCTCCTCCCCTAGTAAAATTATCCTATTCAACGAAACAGAGAAAGGGGCGAGGGAACGCGAAAGTGGTCCCCGACCCTAAGAATTGGAACTTTACAGGTTTCTGTTCGGTCTCTGTTTCGAGTCGGCCACCCCGAGCAATGGGGTATGTACCTGAGTATATACATACATACAAACATACATACATACATAATTTTGTATTATCATAAACAATTCTTAAAGCTCAGTGTTAATTTCGATTAATATCCCCCTGGCCTTTAAGTTAAGGCTCCACCACTAATAATAACACACACACACACACACACACACACATACACACACACACACACACACACACACACACACACACACACACACACACAATACAAATAATAACACTTAATGGGACGAAATAGTCTTAAAATCGCCAAGCAATAGGGTGCGATGTGTCTTAAAATACTCATCGATACATATATATATATAATAATATAATGTCTTCTGAGAATGTTCCTTAAGTAACTTCCTGCGGTAACTCTGTTTTGTCACCTGTCCTTTGTGGAGCTACTGGGGTTAATTTAACACACACATACATACATACATACACACACGTACACATACACACACACACACACACACACACACACATCAGTCATGAGAGTATAGTATACATATATGTGGTCCAATACTCAACCAGTCCAATAACCAATAATACATTGTAGTATATTTAAGGATCTTCTTCTGAGAATCTTCTTCAGGTAGCTTCCTGTCTTGTCTTTGTTTTCATAGATTTAGTATCACCTCTCCTTTGTTCAACATCTGGTTCTGTTAAAATCAGGTATTTATCTCTTTCAGTGTTCGGGGACATGCCCATGTACTTCTTTCTGACTATCCATAGATGATTTTATTCAGCTTAGGAAGGACATGTAAAAGTCTGAGGGTAAATTACCCACACCAAAGAAGTTGGATGGAAGTTATGTTATCGCCTCCGTTTGTCTATTTGTCTGTAAACAAGATATCTCACAAAGTTATGAACCGATTTCACGAAATTTGGTGGGCAGATAGGATATGCACCAAGGAAGAAGTGATTCAATTTAGGAGGCGATCCGATCATATCCTGGAACCCTGACTCAGAAGATGATTTAGGTCTATGATATTAATGGTAAAGAACCAGTCAGCGTATGTGAGGTATGCAGTCCACCGAGTGACCCTCTAGTTGAGTTCCTGTTTACCTATTTGATTCCTGGATCACATTTTTAAGCTGCATAAAATCGTCAAATAATAGCCAGAATGTAATAAAGGTACGCGTCATTGTATCCTGAAAGGGTTAAGTCTGCGCGGGTTGTAGTTTTGGCTAGTTATTCCGGGGTTGCTTCTCGATATACTGTACATGAATCAGGATGAGTATAATTGTATTCATATTTTACTGGTTTGTTGTCCATATGTATTTAATCATCTGTTCGTATTTTCATTGCTTCACCTGCTCTAGTTCATTTGTTTGGTAGAAGTAGGTATAATTGTTAAACAGTTTAGGCTAGATATTTTGAGGTATGATACTCGCATACACACGGTTTTGTACTCTTACACACACACATACACATACACCGCACACACACTCACGCACATACACACACCACACACACAATCACACACCCTCACGTACATACACACACATTAGCTCTGTCTTTCATCACACAAATACATATTGTATCTTATATAAACACTCCCCCTACACACACACACACACACACACACACACACACACACCTTACAGCTTAGACCAGAACATTTATGTGGTTCAAACACTCATCACTTCAAACCTAATAATTGTCTTCCGAGAATCTTCCTAAGGTAGCTTCCTGTATTGTATCTTTGTTGTCGTCATACCTGCCTGTCTGATCATTATGTAGTAGTAGCTAAGGTTAGGATACACAAGAAGTGGGTGAGGAGAGCTGGAGGGAGGCGAGAGGAAGGTGGAATGGTGAGGAGGGTGGAGAGGCTGCAGGAGGAGGAAATCAGGGAAGAGTACAGGAGAGCAGTAGAAAGACGACTAGGTGGGTTCGACCTGGAAGATATGGAGGAAGTGGAGGAGATAAGCAAGGTGTTTAAGGAAGAGGTCTGTGCAGCATGTGAGGAGGTGTATGGAGTGAGGAGAAGAGGGAGGGGAGTGAAAGGTACAGCATGGTGGACAGAAGAGGTAAGCATAGCTGTGGAAGATAAGAAGAAAGCGTATAGAGTGTGGTTGGGTAGTAGAGGGAATGAAGATTTGGAGAGGCAGAAACGAGCGAGGTACGTGGAGAGAAAGAGAGTGGTGAAGAGACAAGAGAGTACACAGTGAAGGAAAGTAAGAGAAGAGTAGATGAGGAATTTGGAAGGAATCTGTGTGTAAAATGGAGGGAGTGTAAGAAACTGTTCTGGAAAGAAGTCAAGAAAGTTAGGGAAGGTAGCAAGAGAAACAGTAAGAGTGTGAAAGATAAGAATGGGAGAATGCTAGCCGAGAAGCAAGAGAGAGTCGAAAGATGGAGGGAGTACTTCAACGAGTTGCTAAATGTAAGGAATGAAGAGCCAGCAAATATAGTTGGATGGGGTATGGGAGGGAGAAGAGGAAAAGTAGTGGAGGAGAAGGTGGGGATCAGGAGGTCAGAAGTGTGGGAAGCCATGAAAAAAGTTAAGTTGGGCAAAGCACCAGGAACAGATGGAGTGTGTGGGGAAATGTTGAGGTAAGGTGGTGAGATAGTGATCGAATGGGTATGGAAATTGTGGAAACTAGCATGGAAGAAGGGGAATGCACCCGATGACTGGAAGACTAGCATAATAGTTCCCCTATATAAGGGCAAAGGGAAAAGAAGAGTGTGTGGTAACCACCGAGGAATATGTCTTTTAAGCGTAGTAGAGAAGGTGTACAGTAGGGTAGTGATTGAGAGAGTGAGAGTGAGAACGGAGAATTGGATAGGCGACGAGCAGGGAGGTTTTTAGGAAGGGAAGAGGATGTGTAGATCAGATTTTTACCCTGAATTGTGTTGTGGAGAAATATCTGGAGAAGAAACAAAGGGTGTATGTTGCCTCTATGGACTTGGAGAAGGCCTATAACAGAGTGGATAGAGAAGGCATGTGTAAAGTACTTAGAATATACGGAGAAGAAGGCAAGTTGCTGAAAGCAGTGAAGAGCATGTATGAGGGTGCAAAGGCGGCAGTACGTGTGGAGAATGAGCAGAGCGAGTTCTTTGACCTGAGTGTTGGGTTGAAACAGGGGTGTGTGATGTCCCCATGGTTGTTTACTGTATGTATGGATGGAGTCATGAAAGAAATACTAGGAAGAGCAGTGGATGTTGGTGTATCGCTGAAAAGGGAGGGAAATGAATGGAAGCTGCCGATACTGCTGTATGCGGATGATACAGTTCTGATGAGAGATAATGAATGGGAATTGCAGGGTCTGGTAAATGAGTTTGGAACAGTGTGCGAAAAATGGAATTTAAAGGTAAATGCGGGGAAGAGCAAGGTTATGGTCTTCGAAAGGGGTGAAGTCGCAGAGTGTGAGGTGAAGTTGAACGGTCAGGCTATGGAGATTGTCAGCTCTTTTTAGTATCTGGGCAGTGTGTTGAGTAAAGATGGGACTATGGATGAAAAAGTGCGGGAGAGGGTGCAACAGTGGATGAGGGTTGTAGGAACGTTGAAAGCAGTAACAAGAAATAGAGTGGTCAGTATGGAAGTGAAGAATTCCTTGCATGACAGTGTGGTAATCCCGACACTAACTTACGGAAGCGATCGAAGCATGGACGTTCGGGAAGAGACTCAGACCATGAGTGAGAGCGGTGGAAATGAGTTACTTGAGAAGTGCGTGCGGAAATACAAGCATACTCTACCAAATACAAGAGAACAGACATTGTGTTTGATGTCTACCGGCTATCTAGTCTGAAAGCTGAAACTAGATCAAAGCGAGGACGCGGAGTGAGACGCAGGGTGACAGGGAAGGGCAAAATTCCCTCAAACTGGCGAAACTTCCTGAGAGAAATTGACAACAAAGCCGAGCTGTTCAACTTCCTGGCTGATAAGATTGCACGTGTGGCCACACGAAATGTGGTCATTGTGACCAAGGAAGAAGATGCTGTCAGCAACCGCACTATCAATCTGGATGGGGTGGCACCGTGCAGTCATGAAGAAGATGACACGCGGATCTTTGTCCATGCCAGGCATACAACAGAAGCAGGCAGCAAAGTCATCATGGTCAAAGCCAGCGACACAGATGTTGTCGTCATCGCAGTCAGTGTTCTGCAGGCACTTCAGGAGCTAGGTCTGCAGCAGTTGTGGGTTCTATCTATCTATCTATTGCCTGACGCCGTGATCCCCGAAGGGGTGGCCACGAACGAACCGCCCCCATGCACCTCTGTCCCCAGTCAGTCGACGCCCCTCCCCCCAACCAGCACCGCCTTCGTTCATGTAGTTCCTCACTCCATCCTTCCACCTCATATTCGGTCTACCTCTCCCCCTCTGTCCCTCCACCTCGCTCTCGTACACCCTCTTAGTCATTCTCTCGCTTTCCATACGTTCCATATGGCCGAACCATCTCAAGTTGTTCCTTTTCACACTTTCCAGCACATCTACCTCCACACCACACCTCCTTCTTACTTCCTCATTAGTCTGTCTATCCCTCCATGTAACTCCGCACGCACTCCTTAAGTAATTCATTTCCACTGCTCTCACTCTTGGTCTGAGTCTCTCAACCAACGTCCATGCTTCGCTTCCGTAAGTCAGTGTCGGGATTACCACACTGTCATGCAAGGACTTCTTCACTTCCATACTGACCACCCTATTTCTTGTTACTGCTTTTAGCGTTCCTACAACCCTCTTCCCCTGTTGTACCCTCTCCCGCACCTCTTCATCCATAGTCCCATCTTTACTCAACACACTGCCCAGATACTTAAAAGAGTTGACGATCTCCATAGCCTGACCGTTCAGCTTCACCTCACACTCTGTGACTTCACCCCTTTCGAAGACCACAAATATTAATAATTATTAATATTAATAATAATAATAATAATCATATTCTGGTCTATTATATCCCACAAATGCCAAATTCACTANATCTATCTATCTATCTATCTATTGCCTGACGCCGTGATCCCCGAAGGGGTGGCCACGAACGAACCGCCCCCATGCACCTCTGTCCCCAGTCAGTCGACGCCCCTCCCCCCAACCAGCACCGCCTTCGTTCATGTAGTTCCTCACTCCATCCTTCCACCTCATATTCGGTCTACCTCTCCCCCTCTGTCCCTCCACCTCGCTCTCGTACACCCTCTTAGTCATTCTCTCGCTTTCCATACGTTCCATATGGCCGAACCATCTCAAGTTGTTCCTTTTCACACTTTCCAGCACATCTACCTCCACACCACACCTCCTTCTTACTTCCTCATTAGTCTGTCTATCCCTCCATGTAACTCCGCACGCACTCCTTAAGTAATTCATTTCCACTGCTCTCACTCTTGGTCTGAGTCTCTCAACCAACGTCCATGCTTCGCTTCCGTAAGTCAGTGTCGGGATTACCACACTGTCATGCAAGGACTTCTTCACTTCCATACTGACCACCCTATTTCTTGTTACTGCTTTTAGCGTTCCTACAACCCTCTTCCCCTGTTGTACCCTCTCCCGCACCTCTTCATCCATAGTCCCATCTTTACTCAACACACTGCCCAGATACTTAAAAGAGTTGACGATCTCCATAGCCTGACCGTTCAGCTTCACCTCACACTCTGTGACTTCACCCCTTTCGAAGACCATAACCTTGCTCTTCCCCGTATTTACCTTCAAATTCCGTTTTTCGCACACTGTTCCAAACTCATTTACCAGACCCTGCAACTCCCATTCATTATCACTCATCAGAACTGTATCATCCGCAAACAGCAGTATAGGTAGCTTCCACTCAATTCCCTCCCTTTTCAGCGATACACCAACATCCACTGCTCTTGATAGTATTTCTTTCATGACTCCATCCATATATACAGTAAACAACCACGGGGACATCACACACCCCTGTTTCAAACCAACATTCAGGTCAAAGAACTCGCTCTGCTCACTCTCCACACGTACTGCCGCCTTTGCACCCTCATACATGCTCTTCACTGCTTTCAGCAACTTGCCCTCTACTCCGTATATTCTAAGTACTTTCCACAAACCTTCTCTATCCACTCTGTCATAGGCCTTCTCCAAGTCCATAAAGGCAACATACACCTTTTGTTTCTTCTCCAGATACTTCTCCACAACACAATTCAGGGTAAAAATCTGATCTACACATCCTCTTCCCTTCCTAAAACCTCCCTGCTCGTCGCCTATCCATTTCTCCGTTCTCACTCTCACTCTCTCAATCACTACCCTACTGTATACCTTCCCTACTACGCTTAGAAGACATATTCCTCGGTGGTTACCACACACTCCTCTTTCCCCTTTGCCCTTATATAGGGGGACTATTATGCCAGTCTTCCAGTCATCGGGTGCACTCCCCTTCTCCCATGCTAGTTTGCACATTTTCCATACCCATTCTATCACTATCTCACCACCATACCTCAACATTTCCCCACACACTCCATCTGTTCCTGGTGCTTTCCCCAACTTCACTCTTTTCATGGCTTCCGACACTTCTGACCTCCTGATCCCCACCTCCTCCTCCACTACTTCTCTTCTTCTCCCTCCCATACCATATCCAGCTATGTTTGCTGGCTCTTCATTCCTTTCATTTAGCAACTCACTGAAGTACTCCCTCCATCTTTCGACTCTCTCTTGCTTCTCGGCTAGCATTCTCCCATTCTTATCTTTCACACCCTTACTGTTTCCCTTGCTACCTTCCCTAACTTTCTTGACTTCTTTCCAGAACAGTTTCTTACTCTCCCTCCATTTTACACTCAGATTCCTTCCAAATTCCTCATCTACTCTTCTCTTACTTTCCTTCACTACTCTCTTCACCACCCTCTTACTCTCCACGTACCTCGCTCGTTTCTGTCTCTCGGAATCTTCATTCCCTCTACTACCCAACCACTCTCTATATGCTTTCTTCTTTTCTTCCACAGCTATTCTTACCTCTTCTGTCCACCATGCTGTACCTTTCACTCCCCTCCCTCTTCTCCTCACTCCACACACCTCCTCACATGCTGCACAGATCTCATCCTTAAACACCTTGCTCATCTCCTCCACTTCCTCCATAACTTCCAGGTCGAACCCACCTAGTCGTCTTTCCACTGCTCTCCTGTACTCCTCCCTGACTTCCTCCTCCTGCAACCTCTCCACCCTCCTCACCATTCCACCCTCCTCTCGCCTCCCTCCAGCTCTCCTCACCCACTTCTTTTGTATCCTAACCTTAGCTACCACTACATAATGATCAGACAGACCCCCTCCAATACCCCTATACACCCTAGCATCCATCACAGATTTCTTCATTCGTTCATCCACACATACATAATCAATCAATGACTTTCGTTCCACCACTGTCTTATCCTTCATCGTCAACATCCGTTTCCACGTGTACCTGTGGATCATTCTGTGTCGGAAGAAGGTGTTGGCTATCCACAGCCTCCTCCCCACACATACGTCCACAAGTGCACTACCATTCCCATTCACCTCTGATGGTACCCCCCACCCTCCCACCACTCCCTCAACTTTCCTATCACCCACCTTACCATTCATATCCCCAA
>JAGKTK010042360.1:0-12908 GCA_018397895.1 Paralithodes camtschaticus
ATTAATATACTTCTTCACCCCATCCTTCCACGTCTCTTTCAGTTTACCTCTCACTCTCTGTCCTTCCACATCGCTTTTGTACACCCTCTTAGTAATTCTCTCGCTTCCCATACGTTCCATATGGCCGAACCATCTCTATCTCCATAATACACCTCCCTCTTACTTCCTCATTCAACTGTCTATCCCTCCGTGTAACTCTGCACGCACTGCTCAAGTAACACATTTCCACCCCTCTCACTCATGGTCTGAGTCTCTCCTCCAACGTCTATGCTTCGCTTTCGTAAGTCAGTGTCGGGATTACCAAACTGTCATGCAAGGACTTCTTCACTTCCATACTGACCACCCTATTTCTTGTTACTGTTATGAGCATTCCTAAAACCCTCTTCCCCTGTTGCACCCTCTCCTGCATGTCTTCATCCATACTCCCATCTTTACTCAGCACACTGCCCAGATACTTAAATGAGCTGACAAATTCCATAGAGGATTTTTGAAAAAATAGTTTCGATTCTGGGCGAATAGCTGGTCGAAAATGAAATCTACGACCACGTATAGAAGCAGCTAGTCGAGAAAAATCGAATGGCACCAATTATAATTCCCTAGGTCTTCTAGTTTGGGCAACAGAGGATTTTTAATGTCCAAAAATGGGTCTTTTGGGGCGCTCTGGGAGGCCCAGTCAAAATCGAAATCCTAAACTAATGGTCCGATTTTAATTCTGTTTGCACCATTCGATTCAGCGTGTCAAAGTGTACTTGTGGTATAAATTTAAACAAAATCCATACATAGATAACTCGTCTATGGAGTTTTTAATCTTTAAAATAGGCCTATTGGGCCTAAAAATTGGTCAAAATTAAAAACAAAATATACCGTTGGAATCGCAACGACGAGACGAATCCAAATATATCCTAATCTTGAAAAGTCACAATTCGACCAAAATCAACAATTTGCCTGGGTTGTTAAGGTTTTTTTGAGATTTTGTTTTTTTCAATTCTGGGCGAATGGCTGGGCGAAAATGAAATCTAAGACTATGTCTAGAAGCAGCTCGGCGAGAAAAATCGAATGGCACCAAGTAGAATTCCCTAGGACTTATAGTTTCGGCTACAGAGGACTTTTAATGTCCAAAAAACGGTCCCCTGGGCCCTCCAGGAAGCCCAGTCAAAATCGAAATCCTAAACTAATAGTCCGATTTTAATTCTGTTTGCGCCATTCGATTCAGCTTGCCAAAGTGTACTTATGGTATAAATTTAAACAAAATCCGTTCATAAATAACTCGTCTATGGAGTTTTTAAACTTTAAAATAGGCCTAGAGGGCCTAAAAATAGGTCAAAATTTAAAAAATTATACCGTTGAATCCGCAACGGCGAGACGAATCCAAATATGTAATAATATTGACAAGTCAAAGCCAAGGTTTTTCGACCAATACATTTTCGATTCTGGCCGAATGGCTGGGCGAAAATGAAATCTACGACCATATATAGAAGCAGCTGGTTGAGAAAACTCGAATGTCACCAGTTAGAATTCCCTAGGTCTTATAGTTTTGGCTAGAATACTTTTAAAGTCCAAAAATGGGTCTTTGGGGCGCTCTAGGAGGCCAAGTCAAAATCGAAATCCTAAATTAATGGCCCGATTTTAATTATGTTTGCGCCATTCGATTCAGCGTGTCAAAGTGTACTTGTGGTATAAATTCAAACAAAATCCATTCATAGATATCTCGTCTATGGAGTTTTTAAACTTTAAAATAGGCCTATTGGGCCTCACACCTCATACTCTGTGGCTTCACCCCTTTCGAAGACCATAACCTTGCTCTTCCCCGCATTTACTTTCAGATTCCGTTTTTCGCACAGTTCTAAACATATTTACCAGACCCTGCAACTCCCATTCATTATCGCTAATCAGAACTGTATCATCAGCAAACAGCAGTACAGCTAGCTTCCACTCGTTTCCCTCCCTTATCAGCGATACACCAACATCCACCGCTCTTCCTTGTATTTCTTTTATGACTCCATCCATATAAACAGTAAACAACCACAGGGACATCACACACACCCAACATTCAGATCAAAGAACTCGCTCTGCTCATTCTCCACATGTTATATATTTGGACGATTTCGTGAAACTTAGGTACGATACATATTTGCTAAATGGATTAATGGAGATAGTCTGTAACCTGTTAATGGGTAGACGGTCTTTTTAAGCTAAGTAAAATATTCTAATAGTTGCCAGAACATCGCAAAAAGGAAGTCACCGGTACTGAATTGATAAGGAGGTATAATTATAATCACTCTTGTTTTCTAAAGAGGTATAATTATAATCACTCTTGTTTTCTTGACTTATGAACAATATACGCTAGAATACAGTAGTAGTGCTGTTGCTGCTATATACTGTACAGTAGGCTTACACTAAAGACAACAACATATATATGTCCCACCCCAATTCTATCCAACTCTCTAACCCAAGAGTGAACCGATTTTCCTAATCTTTCTTCTACTCAATAAGTAAGCTCTGGAACTCTCTCCTTCAATCTGTCTTTCCCTCACCTTATGACTTGTACTCTTTCAAGTTCCATGTGTCCAGACATTTTGACTATAACGTACCTTGAATTTGACTCTCGTTCACTCTTCCAACTTTGGTGGGGACACTTGTTACTAGCAGTGTTGCTTTTTGTCTCCTTCATACATATAGAAACAAAGTAATATGTGGGTAATAGAGGTTAGTAGTGAAGATTTTTGGCCTACCTATAATGAAAGGACTATAAGCTTACCCTAAGAAAAAAATATCTATCTATCTATCTATATACTCAGGCTCAATCCTATATTTTTTTCTTTTTTTTTTGTGGGGGGGGGGGGGGGCGACACAACACAAAACCATAATAGGGACAACCCAACCGAAAACAATGAACACACAAAAACAAAATATCACACACATCTAGGTCATCCAGGAGAAGATCCAGAGACCAGGGTCACACTAAGCAACAACATATATTTATAAACAGGTTACAAAAATAAACGCCTTTCTATATTATTTCTATATTTTATTTATTTCACATGACTGGGCCCCCAACCGGACAGTTGAGCGGCTCTTAAAGTGTTTCTATACAACTGAAGGATAGTCTTTATAAGCGGAGTTAGTATTTTGATTCATAGTTAAGCTGGTAGATTTAACCCTTTTCAGATCTGATTACGCATTTATTTCCGTGGTGCGATGCATAAGGTGTTGATATTCGGTGTGAGCATCCTGGGTTCGAATCCACGGACTGCCACATGTGTTTGTAAATTTCATTAATCGATTTTAGGAGTATAGTTGGTTGTTGGAAGGAACATAATAATATCTGGCTATTTTCGGACGATTTTATTCAGATGTGGAAGGGTATGTGGAAGTCAGAGGGTTATAGGAGCTAGTCTTTACCCTCATAATTCCCACAGAGCCTTCCTAAACTGTATAAATCGTCCAATGATAGCCAGAATAAACTGCCAAAATACGTCATAATCTGGAAAGGGTTAAGGGAGCCCACCTCGCTTTTTTTTTCTCTTTCTCTCCCTCTCTCTTTGGTTTGTATCCATTCGGCCCCATTCAGCCTACTGTTTTAAGACGTTTATCCCCATCCAGGTGTCAATATTTTCCTGGCGAGCGGTAGCGAGCCAGCATATATATATTTTTGTTTACAGTAAGCTAAATTTTTACATTTTTCGATAGAAAAATTTCTCCGGCGAAGCCAGATTTCTCCAAACAATGATGGCTTGCTATCGCCCGTCAGGAAGAAATCGACACCTGGATGGGGATAAACGTCTTAAAACAGTTGGCTGAATGGGGCCGAATGGATACAAGCCAGGGAAAGAGAGAAAAGGAGAGAAAGATTTAAAAAGCCGGTGACCCCTCTTAAGGGAATAGCTAGGGTAGTTATAGGATATAGTACTTCAGCCAATGTCACACGGGTTATAAGTTTGAGTTAATGGATTGTACAAGAGTCTGACAATCCGGAATGATATATGTTTTTTGCGAGGTTTGGTTCAATACAGTTCAGTTCAGTTCAGATCAGTTCGGTTCAGTTCAGTTCAGATCAGATCAGATCAGATCAGATCAGTTCGGTTCAGTTCAGTTCAGTTCAGTTGGTGCTCTTCTTCACAGTTCAGTTTGACAATCCAAGATGATGCTTTACCAGACTCAAAATTCCTTACATTTGTCTTCCTCCACATAACAGAAAAAGAAATAATAATAATAATAATAATAATAATAATAATAATAATAATAATAATAATAACAATACTACAAATAATAACAATAATAATAATAATAATAATAATAGTAATAATAATAATAAACCTTCAGACATATGAATCCGATACAGTCTATTGTGGAGTCGGAATCTCTGACTCCGATAAAGTTAATCGTGTGTCTTGGGCTTTTGTTATTAACCCTGGGAAGTTACGATTACGCATTCTTTTTTCCCATTTTCTGGCTATTATCAGACTTTTTTGTTCAGATTAGGAAGGGTATGCGGAAGTCAGAGGGTTAATTGCGATAGACTTTACCCGTATAATTCCCACAGATCCTTCCTAAGTTGTAAATAATCGTCTAATGATGGCCAAAATAATCTGTCAAATGCGTCATAATCTTGAACGGGTTAAGTTGTGGTGGTTGGATGGAATATCGAGAGTTAGGCCGGTATCACACGAGAGCTTTTATAGGCAACATTCGGTGATCACCATTTTTCTGGCAACATTTCTGGACTATTTTGCACTGGTATCGGAAGTTAGACATATGATAGATTTATTTAGGCAACCGAAATATTACATATGTTGACCACGTAAGCTGCCAGACCAATGTTGAGGATAAATGTTGAGGGGAAAAGCGCTCGTGTGACACCGGCTTTAGGCTGGTATCTGGGTTGACAGTTGGTAGCTAGGACGATAAGTTGGAAGCTATGCGGGCTGGTTGAAAGGTTGAAAAGTTGTTATTTAGCTGGATATGGTATTTTTCTGCTCTATGATATACAATTGGTTGAAATATTGGTACTTAGGTTGCATGGTTGTTTGGTTTGGATGTTGCTAGGCTGATTGGTAACTAAATTAGGCTGGTTGTCAGGTTGCAAACTCGTTATTTAACTAGATATGTTATTTCTGTTCTATGACATGCAATCAGTTAACATATTAATACTAAGGTTGCATGGTAATTTGTTTGGGATGTTGCTAGGCTGATTGATAACTAACTTAGCTCGCTGATAATTGCTAATAGGATGACAAATTAGTTAATAATATGGGTAATTCTGTCTAATTGTTTCAATATATCTTGGTAAGTTAAAATGGTTGAAACAATACTGGTAAGTAAACAGCGATGTTAGTATGTTGGTAATTCCACAAGTAGGTAGGTAGGTTGGTTAGTAGCATTACTATATTGATTGGTAGGATGGTAGGTAGGTTGATTTGTTGCTTGGTAAAGTACAGGTTGATAGGAAATTGATTTGAATAATTGGTTGAAATAGAGAGTTTGCTAGGAAATAGGCAGATAGTAAACCATTAATAAATGCCTAATTGGTAGATAGGCAATTCAATGACTCATGGATACATTTAATAAGAGAGACATTAGAAAACATAAACTATAAAAAAAAAAAAATATCCCAAAAAAATACTAGATCATCTTTTATTTATCTGGCACCCTAAGATGTATAACCTTACAGACTAATTATTTCCATATAGATATATATTACAAAACGCTCCTGATAAACCCGACTACAAAAATACCATTGATACTCTGTGTTAGGAAAAAAAAAAAAAAAAAAAAAAAAAAAAAAACTATTAACACGTTTATATTTGATTCACGAAGCTACACCAACGTTTTGACACTAGAGCGTAGACGGTCCCGAGTCCTGGCTGAGAGAGAGAGAGAGAGAGAGTAGGGGTCTGGATAGAAAATGAGAAATAGTCAGATCAGATGGCTATAGTAAAGTAGGAGAGTAGAGAGTTTTGGATAGAGGAAGAATAAGATAAGAAATGTGTGGTTGAGTATTGCCTTTTATTATTTTTGACTGCAGACTTACTGATCACTATATATCTCAAGAAATCAAGTAAAATGTAAATACACGCAGAATACAAAAGTTTATATGAAATATAGAGAGCCTGATATGTAGGAATTTAAAGTGTTGACATTAACTCTTATCAAAAGACAGGTTAGCTTTTAATACGTGCATAGATCTAATAATCCCCTGGCATTTCGGCGGAACTTTTGAAATTCAGTGGCATCAGTAAAATCACATATGACTTTTCTTATCCAAAACTTATCAAGGGATTGGAGTTTTTAAGCTGGCTTAATAATCCTGACGGGTTGGTAGCCTATGAAGTCAAATAATAAAATAAAATAAAATAAAAAACTTATTCATGCATGTTGAAATATCGGGAATATTTAAATGTATTACTGAATTTCAGTTCACTTCATTCAGGTGAATCAATAGAGTATACGCCATAGTATCTGTTCAGGGCTTCAGTAATTTTTAGTATTTTTGCGTGGAAAAATACTCAAATTAATCATTGATAAAAAATAGTACTGAATAAGAGAGTGATAGAGGCAATCTTAGTAATTCTGCTTGAAGATGTTTTTTTTTTCATTTTTTATTTTTCAGAGAGAGAGAGAGAGAGAGATAGCTTTAATACACGACTCTCTTTAATTAACACTATAACCAGGAACCGGGGTGACCGAACTGTCTCAGATATGCTTCTCTTGTACTAAAGGGGCCGCACTCCAGCGTAAGCCGGTGTCACACGAGCGGAAGTACCGTCGGAAATTTATGCAAGTCAAGATATCCGCAAAGAGTAATCGATTAACCTTACTTGATTGATACTGCTCATCGTTAGTTTCATTCGGTTATTATTAAAGATCATGCATGGATTACTTGATTCAAACTTGGAATATTAGAGGATGCGAGTATCCTAGGATCGAGTCCTTGGAGTGCCACATGAATTTGTTGATTTCATTAATTGAGTTTAGAAGTAAAGTTGGTTGGTGAAGAAATATAAATAAATATAGGTATTTATTGATGTATGTACTTATAGGTAGCCTATGTTGGTTATTTTGACTCGGATTCTATGACTCAGATACATTCCGCCGGTACTATCGCTCGTGTGACACCGGTTTCATGTTGACCTCACCACCACCCGCCTTAGTCACCGGGGAGAATAAAATATGGAGGATAGTGGATGTCATGGAGAAAGTAAATGTGGAGAGAACGAGGGAATAACACATGCACAGTCGCTCAAAAAAATCGTTCCCTAAATTAAAGTAAACATGGAGAGAACGAGGGAATAACATAGCATAGTATGTCAAATAGGTGAATACATGGATGCCATTATGCTTCCCTCATTCTGTAATCCAAAGGCGGTGTCAAAAGAGCAATTTTTTCGGGGCAATGTTTTTAGTAGTCTGGTACCTTGTGAATTACAGTTATATAATATTCCCGGCAATTTGTTAGGGCAATTGAAGTTTGGTACCTTCTGGATTAAAGTTATATAATATTTCCGGCAATTTCTTGGGGTAATAATTATAGTTTGATACCTTCTTAATTAAAGTTATATGATAGTTCAATCTCCTGAAATAATCTTACTTTAGTCTAGATTCCAAAATTGATGTAGAAGAGTCAGAACATATGAAGATACACAATAATTGAGCATAAAAAATTGACGGAAAAAGCGATCGTGTGACACTGCCGTAATGAATGATGAATAAATGAAGAAGAGAGCGAGGTTGGCGATAATCGTAACGTGTAATGTATTAAAAGTCGCCACAGGTTGAAGAACTAATTGGACGAACGTTTTTAAACTGTCAAAACTAATGGTGCTGAATATGAGGGAGAAGGGGATCCGGAAAAAAAAACCCTTCCCCTTAAAGCTGCGGCGACTTTAATTGTGTACACGTCCGAGACTTTGAAGCATGATGGATGGAAAACCACATGGATATATAAGATAGAAATAAAAGGCATAGAGGATTGTGATGATTGTGAACGTAAGAGATGATTATTAACCTCTTCAGAATTTAACATATAGCAGTTTCCTTTGGCTATCACTAGACGATTTGATTCAGTTTCGGAAGCCCTTTAGATATCAAAGGGGAAATAACTATCTCAATCATCCTTCTGACTCAAACAATACCATTCTAAGCTGAATAAAATCGTCTACTAATAATTAGCCAAATGAAAAGACAAAACTGCGTCTTCGTATCTTTGAAATGGTTGAGGGGCTGAATTATTCTTATGTTAAGATACGATAATATGAATAGAGATTTCAACGCCATGGCAAATAGTGATCTAATGAAATCGGAGTATTTAGCCCTTAGACTTTCTGTATTTAGCCTGGTAAAATCACTAAAGCTGATGCAGTGTACTCATATATATCCGTAAGAAGAAGGCAGATAACTTATCTTTAGCAGTATATAATTTATAGGATATTGGTTATTTAAGAAAAGACAATGTTATGCATGAGAACAATTAGAGGTGAGATCGCAAATACCTATCAAGTCGAAAGCCAATGGTACCATGATGAATATATGTAAATTATGTAGAGTTTGGGTAGTCAACTATTAAGTGCAGTAAGTCCTCGAAACAGTTGATATTTTAGTAGCTCTATAAAATAACGAGATCATATGGCCAATCAGTCTTGTAGTTTATCGTAGTATTAGGAGTGTTCATTGGTGAAAAAAATATAATCATATTTATTTAGTCTGAATATATTTGTTCAAGTGTTTAGTGACTTCAGTTATTTGATATTTATCACTTATTTGATATTTATTAGTGGTATGTATTTAATTATATTCACTAATGTATACTGATCTATTGTTTCTATTCAAAAATAATGTTAGTCAGCTGGTCAGTCGAAATTGTTTACAACTTAATTTTAGACAGAGTTATTCTATTGCAACTTAGCATAAATTTCCAAACACGTTTTGTTAAAGTCTTAGCTCACTTAAGTTATAAGGTCAAGATAAACAGATAGTCAGTAGGTCATTTCAAACAGTTTTAATGTATCTCAGTTCACTACCATAAATTATATATAAAAAGTATGTCATTTTGGGTTTTGTACACAATTTGATCATTCTGTGGGAGTTCTTCAGGAATGAGAGTTACTCAGAGAAAAATAAATATAAATGCTTAGGCCTACAAAAAATAAATTAGTTGGGGAGAATACCTGTTACTGAAATGAATGAATAGGGATGCATTTAATGGTCAGTCAATGTTCAGTCAAAATAATCAGTAATTAAGTTTATGTTTATATTCTATAGTGTATCAATATAGATACGTATGAATCAGTGTATTTAAAGTCAATACTACTTATAAGTCTAGCTCAGTTCACAAGTCAGTAATAGTTTCCGACATGGTATAGCAGTTTATTTTGGCTATCACTAGAACATGTTATATAGTCAAACAGAGTAGTCAGTCAGTTCAGTCAATTTTGTGTAAGTCAGTATAGTTTTCTGAGTAAATAATATAAAACAACTCCAGATTTGTCTCGAAAATATTCAGTCTCGATCAGTCAAATTAGTGAGTACATAACAGCTGGATCAGTAGCCCCAGTCCAGTCAGGTCGTCTTCAGTCAGGTCCAGAGGGTTTCAGTCAGGCTTCTGGGTCGTCGTGGTGATGACAGTAGAGTCAGTCGAGAGTTACTTAAATATATTTGGGGATACATCGGCACCGTTTGTTTGTGTCCAGTTAAATTCAGTAAGAGTCAGTCAATAGTATGCTAATGGTCTTTCTTTAATGTAATCAGTCAAATTAGTCTACTATTCAGTCAAAATAGTCTACCAGTCAGATAATAAATAATAAGTAATATTATGTCTATTCGGAGTAAAGTAAAATCAGTCAATGGTGTATAAATAATTGGTTCAGTCAGTTTAGAATAGTAAGTTCAGTAAACCCAGTTAAGGTGGTCAATCAGTTTAGTCACAAGTCAGTTAAATTAGCAGAATAAGTCGGTTTAGTCAATTTGGTCAAGCAATTCAGGTCAATTTGAGTTCCTTGTATTTCAGTCAAGTCAGTATAACCAATCAGTTTGGTCAATTCAGTCAATTTTCGTCAAGTCTTTCTTCTCCAGTCAAAAAAATCATAGCCAGTCAGTTAAGTCCTTGCCATTTTAGTTTAACAAGTTTAGTCAAGTCGATGTCAGTCAGTTAAGTCGGTGAAATCAGTCAACTGATTTCAATTTTATAAGTAAAATTCGTCAGTTTAGTTATTTCAGTCAAGCCAGTAAAGTCTAGTTTAATGTTTGTCCCAATCAAATCCCTATAATCAATCAGTTAAGTCAGGTCAGTCAAACCAGTCAGGTCCTTTATTTTGTTCAGTCAAAGTTATATACGTCAGTTCAGGTAAATTAATCATACCAGCAAAGTAAATTCAAATTCTTTCAGTTTCAGTCAAACCAGAGTAATCAGTCAGGTCATTCAATTCAGTCAAGTCCTCTCTGCTTCAGTCAATATAATTAGGTCAGTAGCTCCCTCAGCAGTCCCCATATGTCGCCAGAGTCAGTAATTCCACAATGAAAAAAAACATAAAAAATAAAATAGAATAATGGTTAATTGAGAACTAGTCATGGGTCAGTTCATTGAAGGTCAGAGGGCAGTGTTAGGTAGGTCAGTCGAGAATGGGGTCAAGGAGGGGGGTGGGGGAGCAGGAGAGGGAGGGGGAGAAAGGCGTACTGGGTCAGTCTAAGAGTTGTTGCTGAGTCAGTCAAGTCACTGCTGAGTCAGTCAAGTCACCGCTGAGTCAGTTATAAGAGCTTTTGTTGCTGAGTCAGTCCAGTCACCGCTGAGTCAGTTATAAGAGTTTTGTTGTTGAGTCAGTCAAGTCGTTGTTCGGTTCAGTAAAGGGTGGTGGTAGGATATTTAAGTCAGTCAGTCACTCAGTCAAATATTTGTCAGTTGAATGTCTTTATAATGTTATATATATATATATATATATATATAATTATATATATTTTAAGTCAGTCAGTCAGTTAGTCAAGCAATCACTTAAAAGTCTGCTCGTTATATCATATGAAAAACTACTCAGTCAGTCAGTTTAAAAAGTCCATTAATGAACCAGATAAGTCAGTCAGTTCGTTGAGAGTCAGTTCACTAGTCTATTTATTAACCACTTAAGTCAGGCAGTCCATCAGTCAGTCAGTCAATCAGTCAGAATAATGAAGTCAATCGGTCAGTTCAGTAGAAAGTCACTTCAGTAGTCACGTGATTAGTCAAAGGGCTACATATCAGTTTATTGGTCTTCAGTCAAGTTTCCTATATTGTTGATTTGTTTTCAGTCAGAGTATCATGTCAATTTATTAGTCTTCAGTCAGTCAGTCAAGTTTCTCGATATTGATCTATTTTCAGTTAGCATATCAGTCATTCAGTCAATTAATAAGCCGTCATTGTCAATCAGTAAGTGGATAGTCAGCCAGTCAGTGAAATGCAATATAATGTCGATAATCAGTCAAGAATAACAATCCCTACAGTGGGTTGGTCAGTAGTTCAGTCAGTCAAAACGTCAGTCAATATGTAGATAATCAGTCAGTAGTCAGTAACTTTCCTTTGGTCAGTAGGTCATTCAGTAAAGTCAGTCAGTAATGTTTTGTCAGCGAAAAAGTCGGTCAGTCAGCGGGTATGTCAATTAGGCAGTCAGTCAGTTCAGTATATAACTTAAATTATCATATTCAGTCACTTCGTTTAGCAAGTCAGTCAGTCAGCAATCAGATCAGAATATAAATATAAATATCAACATTATGTATTCCTAATTCTGTAAGGCAATCATTTCCTTTTAGCAAGTCAGTCTGTCAGTCCAAAAGTATCTAAAATCAATTCACTCGGTAAGAAGCTTCTATTAAGTCAGTGAGTCAGTAATTTCCTTCAATAAGTCAGTCATTTCCTCAGTACGTCAAAAGTCAGTATATCAGGTTCTTCAATAAGTCAGTAATTTCCTTGGTAAGTCAGATGTGTTGTGAGTCAGTAAGTCAGATCCCCTCCCAGTCTCTCATTGTGTAACCCAGTCAGTAGGTCAGTAAAACCGTTGTCATTCCTAATTCAGTCAACATAACAAATCAGTATATTAATGTTTCAACTAGTCAGTAAGTCAGTAAGTCAATAGGTCAGTGTTCAGCTATTACTATCTTTAGTAATTCAGTCAATACATTTCTCAGTAAACTCAGTAAGGTAGTCAAAGCTGTCACAGTCGATTTTGTAGTTTAGTCAGTAACACAAACTCAGTATATCTCTCAGTATGTCAATTAGTCAGTAAGGTCTTGTAGTTTTCTGAAGTCAGTAAATAAAAAAATCAGTACATTGCTAAGTAAGTCAACCAGTCAGTAAAGTCTTTTAGTTTCTGAAGTCAGTATATATAAAACAAATCAGTACATTGCTCAGTAAGTCAACCAGTCAGTAAGGTCTTCCAGTGTTCAGTCTAAATTCAGTAAAACAAAAACAGTTCAGTATATTCCTCAGTATGTAACAAGTCAGTAAAGTCTTCCAGCTGTCATAGTCGTTTTCGTAATTCAGTCAACACAAAATCCAATACATTTTTCAGTAAGTCATCCAATCAGTAAGGTCTTCCAACTGTCTTTGTCGTTTTAGTAATTCAGTAAATGTTCAGTAAGTCAACCAGTAAGTAAGTCGTTTGCAGTCAACCGCACATAATTCAGTCAACTTAGTGCATGCCCTACATTCTAACAGGTATAAGTAATAAGAGATCAGGGTCAGGTCAGGGCACGTAGCTACAGGTCTTCTTTAATGCAGTTGTTAAGGGGGCCCACCTCGCTTTCTTTCTCTTTCTCTCCCTCTCTCTTCGGCTTGTATCCATTCGGCCCCATTCAGCCTACTGTTTTAAGACGCTTACCCCCATCCAGGTGTCAATATTTTCTTGGCGAGCGGTAGCGAGGCAGCATATATATATATATATATATATATA
>JAGKTK010042362.1:2883-12908 GCA_018397895.1 Paralithodes camtschaticus
CCCCACGCCTTGTGAATGTTATCCCGGGTCAGTTGCCCTCACAGCGGTGGTCCACACAGTAACACACACACACATACATACACATACATACACACACACATACATACATACACACACACACCTCCCCGTGGCGTAACGGATAGCGCGTCTGGCTCACAACCAGAAGGTCCCGAGTTCGAGACCCGGGCGGGGAAGAGACATTTGGGCAAGTCTCTTAACGGTGTAGCCTCTGTTCACCTAGCAGTATAAATAGGAACCTGGTATAAGTGGACGAAGTTGTGACGTCCCATCTGGGGTTGGTGATCGGTTACAAGGTGAGATGGGTATCGTACTGGTTAAACCTAAGCTACTGGTCAACCTAAGCCTTCGGGTGAGACTGGTACCGTAGTGAGAATGGTACCGTGCAGATTAACCCTAAGCCTTCGTTTCCAAATGTCGCCAATTGGCTAAAATACAGACTACACACACATCCACAGCCATTCCAACGATACATAAACACTTAACATGCATTTCACGCAATACATTCCCAGTTAAGGAGGCGCGATAATAATGAGCTTAGCTCGCATTGCGTGGATTCCCCTTGACGAACAAGTGAGTGAGTGAATAACACACCACACATACATACAAGCACATGTTCACCACACTCATACACACACACACATACAAACATACATACACACACACACACACACACACCACACACACATACATACACACACACACACTCATACACACACACATACAAACATACACACACACACACACCACACACACACACACACACACGTACATCTTACCCTAGCAACAACGACATTTAACATAATTCAGTTCAGCCATTCTCCGTCCATTCCTCTGGAGCCCAAACTTTACGCGCTCCCCATCATAAATGCCAGATAAATTCCCATTGCATTCTTGATAACTAACTAAATGTCCGATCAATGTCTATTAAACTCCTGATAACTAACTCATAAACGTCAGATCAATGCACATTAAGTTGTTGATATCTAACTCATGCTATTGGGTTCAGTGTTCATTACGCCTGGGATAATGTGATTGTTCCTATTCAGCCCAGTGGCCATTACAGTACATCCTCGATACCTGGCAAGTCTGGTGCCCCGAGATTAACAGGACTAATTAGAACCCGGAACTAATATATAATAGTCGTGTTCATTTAAGGGGACGTCAGTTTTTTTTTCAAGTCCCCCTTCTTCATCTTGCTTAGCCTCATTGGTTTTCAGATTAATATACTTTGAAGGAGCAATTCATATTATCACCAACCTTACCTTTGGATACCTTTGGATGTGTTCGCCGCTCTTCTAGCGGCACCAAGGAGCGCGACGCCCCTCGTTATGGGTGGTGATTTGGTGCAGTAGACTGTTTGAAGCGACAGCTCGCTCCCTTTCGAGGATGGGCTCGTCTGGCACTTTTTGCAGTTCGACATCTAGGGCTCTCTTGAAGTTGTCTAACGAGATGTCCCTCATGTCTCTTACTCGCCGTGGGAGTTTGTTGAAGAGACGTGGGCCTCTGTGTGATAACCAGCAATTAACTTAGATTAACTTAGCAATTAACTTAGAAATAAACCTAATTAATGGTGAAATCAATTAAACTAATGAACACATGTGGTACTCCAAGTATTCGAACACCGAAATTCCGCGCAATACCCAATCTCAAATACGCAGTCACATGAAATTACAAGTTCCTTCTTTGTGGCATTTGTTTCCTAGCCGCCAAGTGCCAGAAGTGCCATCCCGCAGGTCCCCAAGGTGCCATCATTACAGTAGCTTTCTGTAAGTACTATAACGGTCAGAGGATAATGAGGGCAGGGACGGGTTCATACACTTGCTCGACTTATCTTTTGACTGGACGAGAAGGCCATTTATTCTAGCTTAACTTACCCTGGGCTATTCAAACCTAAACTAAACCCACCTAGCCTAACCCAACTCAACAGTTCGGTTAGCTTAGGTCAGTTTAGGGTAGAATAATTCACTAAGGTAGGGAAGGTATGATTCTCATAGTAAAATAAAAGACTAGGTTACGCTAGGTTAGACTGGGTCAGGTCAGGTTAGGCTACGGTAAATATCGTGATCGTCCTGGGAAAAGAAAAGTAGGTTAGCTTAAGTCAAGTCAGGCTAGTTTAGGATAAGTTACCATGATAGTCCTAGTAAAAGAAAAAGTAGGTCAGACTATGTCAGGTTAGGCTAGGAAAGGTTACCGCGATCGTCCTGGCCAAAATAAATAAAATAAAATAAAATAAAATAAAATAAAATAAAATACAAACAAATAAATTAATTAATAAATAAATTATAAGTAGAGTATGAACCCCTTCCAAAGTTGTCGATGATGAGCCCCAAGATACTTTAGCAGACACCAAGGAGAGGAGCTTGCCCGAGAACTGCCGTAATAAATGTATATGATAATGACCATAAAGGACCCGCATAACGTTGTGCTTGCACGCCAACAACATCCCCACTTAAGCCGGTATCACACGAGAGCTTTTATAGTCAACATTCGATGATCCACATTTTTCTGGCAACATTTCTGGAGTATTTTGCACTGGTATCGGAAACTAGACTGATTGTAGATGAATTTATATGACATAAATATTACATATGTTGACCTCATAAGCTGTCAGACCAGTGTTAAGGATAAATGTTGAGGGAAAATGCGCTCGTGTGATACCGGCTTAACTACCATATCACTCTCTCTTGGCTCCGGTACTGTCACTTTTGGCTTGTTTTTTTAGGACAACCTGTAGTACACATTCGAATGGCATTTTCGACTACGTACTATGGCTGAATTAACCCCTTATGTACCGACGCTGTTCTTTCAACTTTATTTTGACTTCTATTAAACGATTACATTCAGTTTAAGACCGTAAAGCCCACTATAATGGGAGTTGGAAAAAAAAGTAATAACAAAGATAACACACTGTAAATAAACCTATGAGTAGAATATTTTGTTGCAACAATCTTTCGCCCCATACTACCATACTCTCCTCCTGGCTCCATACCATCAACAATCTTTCGCCCCATACTACCATACTCTCCTCCTGGCTCTCCTCTCCATCATCATTAAACCGTCATCTCTGTACATCCCAACCAACCAATTTCCATTAACCTCCTCCCAAGGGCCTAATGATGGAGAACTCGGCTATTTTGGTTCTCACAGACACCATATTGATCACCTTTAGCTGGGTTCTCTCCTACTTCTATTTTTCTATCCAATTAGTAAGCCTTCTGGACTTTCAATTTTTATCATTTTGCCAAAGAGACTTACGTTAAGGGGAGATTTCCACTTGAGGGACTTTTTTCTGGACTCCTTTCTCCCTCATGTTTAGCCCCATTGCTTTTGAGATTTTAGGACGTTCGCCCCATTAGTTGGATTATTTTATGAACTTTCGCCCCATTTCTGTCAATTTTAAGACCTTTCGTTCCATTTAGCTGTCGATTTTTTCCTGGCGAGCGATAGCGAGCCTGTAATTTAAGAGGAATCGGCCTTCGGCCTTGACATTTTCTACCGAAAAATGTACACATTTATCTTGAAAGGGGGTCTAGGGGGTGTAATTTTAAGATTGATGGAAGTCTAGGGAACTAACTAAAATCCTCCCCGTAACTGATTTACACAACACTATACAGCGGTGTCACACAGGCGATTTTTCCGTCAATATTTAAGAGCAATTGTAGTTAAAATTCAAGTCTCATAAGAATTTAAACGGCTTCACATAATCTACCATCGATCTACTTTACGAGTCTAATGCGAAAGAGCCTCAAAATAGCACGACCATTCAACCTCACCTCACACTCTATGACTGCACCCCTTTCAAGACCATGATCATACTTCAAGTAAAGTTATATATTATTTCAGTCTAATAAAATCATCGAAATTGACGGAAAAACCGCTCGGTTAAGGGGAGATGGTTGCTTTTCTAGACCCTTATGTTTAGCACCATTAATTTTGAGATCTTAAGACGTTCGTTCCATTAGTTTGGCGAATTTAAGACCTTTCACTCCATTTCTTTGTCAATATCCGGACATTTCGTATAATTTAGAAGTCGATTTTTTTCCTGGCGAGCGAAAGAGAGCCTGTAATTTTAGGAGGAGGCGGGAACAATGTTCTACCGAAAATATACACATTTATCTCGAAGGTGGCCTAGATTTTTTTTGTTTTTAAAGTTTAAGCTTGATGAAGGTCTGGCGAGAAAACTAAAAACTAAATAAACAAATTGACTAACAAATATACCTTCCCCCTTTCCAAGATGGGCGCTCCCATAACCCCCCCCAGGATCTCTGGTTCTCATAGCAGGTTCTCTGGGCCGTATAGTCGCCGTCGTTATGGCCGCCTTAATGAGCCTGTTGTGCCGTTAGTGTGGCTTTTACAATAATAGACACACTTGAAGCACACTAAAGGACTAAAGGACCAACTACACCTAACCCTTTTCTGTACCGGCGACGTCTTCTATATTTGCTTTCACCGACATTTAGACGATTTGATGAAGCTTAGGAAGGATGTAGGGTAGCGAAAAGGATTAGTTGAGATAGTATGTAGCCTTTCAATGGGTAAACGTTTTTCATAAACTGAATAATCTAATAGTTGCCAGAATATAATTAAAATAATTTCACCGATACTGAATGAGTATAAAAAAATAAAAAAAGAGGAAAACAAAGGACGGTCCCACCCTTTCCCATTCTTAAGTAGGCCATTTTAGATTTACAGAAGAGCGACCATTACTTGTACTCAGACTCACTATAACTTGAAGCTTTAGAGGAGGGAATGTATTTGGATATTTTAATTTGATGAGTTTGAAATAGAATATAACGAAGTTCATTATAATACTCTGAAGTTTAGACAGGCAAAGCAAGTGGGCACACACACACACACACACACACACACACACACACACACACACACACACGCACACACACACACACACCTCACGTACATACACACACACGCGCCACACACTCACACACAGACCACACGCACACAATTGGTATGTACAGAAATAACGCAGGATGGATGGAATTCAAATACCGACAAGCAAAGACAGCAAGCTATAAAAGTGCCAACCTGAGACTAGATGACACACACACACACACACACGCATTTATTAGTAACATTCATCAAGTTATAAACAATACATCACAAAACATAAACATACACATGATAACGTCTTTCCTTTTTCAATTTCATTACTCATCCAAGTAATTTTCTCATCCTGCTCAATGTATTTCCCGTAATATACTAATAGTATTACTATTATAACCTACAACAACAACAATAATAACTACAATACTACTACTACGGTACTACTACTATTATTATTATTATTATTATCACTACTAATACTACTACTAATAATAATAATAGTGCCACTAGTAGACGACGTGGCACCCTCCCTCCACCACCACCAGTGCCAAGAGACCTTTGACACACTCTCTCTCTCTCTCTCTCTCTCTCTTTGCTGGCTCACTGGTTCATTGTACCCAAGGGGGCTATTATTATGAACTGTTATTATAACTGTTATTATTATGAACTGTTGTCCCGGCCGCCGAAAAGTGTATACATTTATCTAGAAGGGGAGTCTAAGGGTTGTTTTTTTAAGCTTGAAAGAGGTCTAGGGAGGAAACTAAATAAATATTATTAAAAAGATAAATAATGTATCAAATATATAAGCCCATCCCCCCTTAAGCATGAGTGTCAGAATTGTTGTTTTTACTATAATTTTTCTCCTCGGCCCGCCCTCAGGCTGACGCTGTGAAACAAACAATGGATCCACCTTGTAATTCAGTAGGGCTTGTTTGGAATGGTATATCTCTCTCTCTCTCTATCTCTCTTTGTGAATGGTGGAGAGAGAGAGAGAGAGAGAGAGAGAGAGAGAGAGAGAGAGATAAAGGAGAGGACAGACAATTACATACATACATACAAAACTACAGGGGCACTCGATAGAGTGCATGCCTTCATCCTACGCTGGCTTTGTCAAAATATATGATCCGAATCGCATCCTAAATTGAATCAGTTCATCCTTGGCACATAACCTACCTGCCCACCAAACTTTGTGAAAATCAATTCTTAAGTTTGTGAGATGTCTCGTTTACGGACAGAAACACAAACAAACGTCGGCGAAAACATAACCTCCATTCGTTGGTGGAGGTAATAAAACAAAGGGACACACAAACAAACACAAAACATCAGAGAAAAAGAAAACATACATATACAGAGAGGTAATCCAACACACTGGAGATCGGCTGAGCGTGGTATTTCTCCCTCCTTCGACAATTTCCCCCAACAGATGGCAGGCTTCCTCAACGTCTGCATATTCATTAACACATACACACCACATCACATCATATTCATTAACACATACACACCACATCACATCATATTCATTAACACATACACACCACATCACATCATATTCATTAACACATACACACCACATCACATCATATTCATTAACACATAGCACACAAATACCACAAAATACAACAACAAATAACAATACCCTCATACAAACAAACACGCAGCCCAATATACAGTAGCATCAGAGAAATAGAATATATATAGAGAGAGGAAACACATTCTAGATCGGCTGAGCGTGGAATTACTCCCTCCTTCGCCAATTTCCCCCAACAGATGGCAGGCTTCCTCAATATGGACCTTGTCTGCATATTCATCAAAAGTTACACAATAAAACACATCACAGACAACATAACACAGACACAATACTACAAAACATACACTAGAAAACACTCAACTTATACAAAACGCAACCAACAAACACGCCAACATCAATATATAGAGAATATAATATATACAGAGGAAACACATTCAAGATCGGCTGAGCGTGGTATTACTCCCTCCTTCGCCAATTTCCCCCAACAGATGGCAGGCTTCCTCAATATGGGCCTTTCTGCATATTCATCAACACATAAGGGGGCGAGGGGGGGGGGGGGTATAGGGACAGGGCTCTGAGCCGGGATGCATAGGGTCTTTAGTGGTTATCACAACAGAGGTTTTATCGTCGACTTTTGATCCGCTACTTAATTCTGGCAACACTTTAAGAAGACTTTGCACTGGTATTGGAAATCACACTGGAGTTGAAGTATTATATAGGACAATTTTATGAACACAAGTGTATTGGAGAAGTTTCCTGATCAGTCTTGAATATTGAAAAGTGCTTACCTCTCCCCTTCTCTGTGATAAACTCGGTGGGGGAAAAGGGAAGTTAGCTTCTCAAAATCTTGCAGTTTCGGGTTCAAATTGGATACCACTGATAAATGATTGTTTTTTCTTCTTAAGGGGGTAGTACACGCTCTTTCTGGACCCCCTTATCCCTCATGTTTAGCATGTTAATTTTGAGGTTTTAAGATGTTCGTTCCGTTAGTTTGGCAATTTTGAGACCTTGTCAATATTAAGACCTTTTGTGCCATTTAGGTGTCAATTTTTTCCTGGCGAGCGATAGTGAGCCTGTAATTTAAGAATGAACCGGCCTTTGGCCGGAACATTTAGCCTGTAATTTAAGAAGGAACCGGCCTTCGACCGGAACATAGCTTGAAAGGGGCTCTAGGGGGTGTTTTTTTTAAGCTTGATGGAGGTCTAGCTAGAAAACTCAAAAATATATTAATATATCAATACATATGCCAAACACCAAGCGCTACCCCCTTAAGCCATACTATGCTCGATCCGGAAAGAAACCAGAGTTGTCAACGAGGATGTATAATATTTGTGTAAGTTTCTAAGCCTCATTCCTTGCTTGTCTGTAATACAACAATTGCCTTTGGTATTGCGCTGTCATTCGTTGTCTTGAGTTTCCACGTATTTATTACTCTGTTTGTGGTTTTAAGTGTAATAACAAGACTTACACTGACGCCTGAGAGAGAGAGAGAGAGAGTGTGTGTGTGTTGCAGTAATTACATAAGACAGTGAGAGAGAGGGCCAGGTCGGTCAACAAGCCTCAATATCCCTTCACTCTGAAAAACACACTCACCCTTAAGGGGGGGATGGTTCACTTTTTGGGCGATTTTTGCAAGTATTCATTATTTTTCTAGTTTCCTCCCTAGACCTCCATCAAATTAAAACAAAAAAAACATCCATTAGATCCCCCTTCTAGATTAATTTGGAAATTTTTTCCGGTAGGAAAATGGCGCGGCCGAAGGCCGGTTCTTCCAACATTACAGGCTCACTACCGTTCGCCAGGGAAAAATAGCACGAAAGGTCTAAATATTGACGAAGAAATGGGGCGAAAAGTCTTAAAATCGACTAACTAATGGGGCAAACATCTTAACATCTGAAAACGAATGGGGCTAAACATGGGGGAGAAAGTGGTCCAGAAAACCGGCCCATCCCCCCTTAACTTGGGAAATGAAATCCTTCCCTCGAATACTGTGGCTGTGGGGAAGAAAAGAAGGAGGAGAAGGAGAAGAAGGAAAAGGAGAGAAGAGAGCTGAANGGGGGGGGGGGGGGGGGGGGGGTTATTTATCGGTAGAATTATTTACTTTTTTTGTTTTGTACTTATCTATTATGCTCTTTAGTTTCTTCCCTAGACCTCCATCAAGTTTAAAAAAAAAAAACCCAAAGATCCCCCTAGTATATACATTTTTACATTTTTCGGTGGAAAAATACCCCTCTCCGAAATTATAGGCTCGTTATTACTCGCCAGGAAAAATCGACACCTAAATAGCACGAAAGGTCTTAATATTGACAAAGAAATGGAGCGAAATGTCTAAAATCGCCAAACTAATGGGGCCAAACGTCTCTCAACTAATGATGGCAAATTAATAACCACTGAACCAGAGTCTCCTGGAACAACAACAACAACACCCCGTGGAAGACTCCTGAGGCAGGTATAAGGCTTGTGTGTGGACAAAGGGGTGCCGCCTGTGTCTGTCCTGCATGGCAACAACTACACCACTCCGTCTGTCTGCCTGCATGACTGGCGGGGTTATTATATGCAACCCAGTTCTTGCTCTTTGCTCGATAACTACACTCCTCCCTTCTGCATGACTGTCTGGGGGTTTGTTATGAGCAACTCGGTTCTTACCATTCGCTCAACACCACCAACCCTCCTGCCTGCATGACTGTCTGTGGCTACATTATGTGCAACTCAGTTTTTGCCCTTCATATCACTTGATAACTACACTCCGCCTGCCTGCATGACTGTCGGTGGGTTTATTATGTGCAAGCCAGTTTTCACCATTCGTTCGACAACTACACTTCGCCTGCCTATATGACTGTCTACCAGTTCATTATACGCAACCCAATTCTTACCATTCGCTCGACAACACCATTCTTCCTGCCTGCATGACTGTCTGCGGGTATATTATATGCAACCCAGTTCTAGCCATTCGTATTAGTAGCGTCCTGTTTGATCGTCTTTCTGTAAACACACAAAACCACTCTGATGCGCTTTTAGTATTGTCGATATGTTACATTTATGACTAATCTATTCAATATGACGAGTTTTAGCATAAAACCTCGACCCTCCCAACCTTTTTAGTCCGGCCCTCCATGAATTATGACAAGCTTGGGATTAAACTTTCTTAATACATCATAATGGATAGACAAAAAATACGGAATAGATTGGCGTAAAGTAGATTAGATTAGGCTGGACTTGGTTAACGTTCTCGATACCGATGCAGTCCTTTTAATTCTACTCTGGCTAATACTGCAACAATATATACAGCTTAAAAAGGACCTCCAGCGATAAACACGCTTCGAACTATCTCACTTAACCTTTGTAATAACACAGATACTTCTTAAACTGCACACACATTTCTCAATTAACCCTTTTCACCACCACAGATACATCTTAAACTGCACAAAAATTCTCTAAATATAGCAAGAATGTAATTATAAAGACGTCGTTGGCACAGAAGGGGTTAATGTCTACAACTCCAACTTCCTTACAGCCCCAAACTCGCAAGTGTTGAATAGGATTGTATATAATAACTGGTGGATTGGGTTGTATATAATAAGTGGTGAATAGGGTTGTATATAAGTGGTGAATTGGGTTGTATATAATAACT
>JAGKTK010042364.1:0-12907 GCA_018397895.1 Paralithodes camtschaticus
TTGATTAAAATATATATATTATTATTTTTTTGGAGGTAGTCAAAATTTAATGGGATAATTTAGAAAATACAAATGATGGAAGAGTGGTGTTCTTGAAAATATATTCTTAATTTCTACTACCTTAGACACTTCAGGGAATGAATTCCCATTGAGAGGGGTGGAAAGGAGTTACTTGAGAAGTACATGGGGGATAGATAGACGAATGAGGAAGTCTGGTGTGGATGTAGATCGATGTGCTAGAAAGTGTGAAAAGGAACACCTTGAGTTGGTTCGGCCATGTGGAACGTATGGGAAGCGAGAGAATGACTAAGAGAGTGTACTAGAGTTAAGTGGAAGAACAAAGAGGGAGAGGTAAACCGAGAGAGGTGAAAGGATGGAGTTAAGAAGTATATGCGTGAAAGCGGCGCTGGATGGGAGGAGGGGCGTCAACTGACTGGGGACAGAGGTACACGGGGGCGATTCATTTGCGTGTGCCACCCATCCGGGGATCACGGCATCCATCAATAGATAGATAGATATTTAAAGGGCATAGCTCATACAAAATCCCATTCCATTTTATCACTTGTTTAAAGCATGATTGATACTGCACAGTTGTCTTGGTTTGCCATAAATTTTGATCTAAAATAGTAAACAAAGCCATGTAAGGTATTTTTTGCTTTAGGAGCTTGATGGCAAACCCTATCGCCTCTCTCTTTTGTCTGTGATGAGAGACTTTACCTCGGGAATTGAATCTGCTTTCATATTGCCTATATGTAACTTACCCTGATATATTTTGTACATGAAGAAGTAATGTGAAGGCAAGATTTGATATTTACATCACACAAGTGTAAAATTTGTCTATCCTTATGTATCTATCAATACAATTATTTGTATTTTGGTCTTGTTAATCATAAATCTATACGTTTTGGCAGCTCAATCCATATGGTAACACTAATGGTACCGACCTTAACGGTAAAAAGGTCTGTTTATAAATAGCGTACGGCCAACATATCGAAATATTCCCTCTTGATTTTCAGTTTCAAAGTGCATTATTCGATAGCTTGCCATTATTTCTACACTTCATTATTAAGCTTATGCTGCTCATATAATTACTCATACCTCTCTTCAAATATCTGTCCATCTTTGTAACTGCTTTGACAGCATGGAGTACTTATCAGAACTACTGAGAATCAAAATGATGGCCAGTGACCTGACTCCTGAAACTCTTTGACCAGTTGTGTTTTTCTATGGGTACCTCAATGCCTTTCTATACGTCACGACAGGTTGGGAATGCCTCTCCTCACCACCATCCAAAACACTAATTTATTTATATTTATAAGAAGCTCGGACTACAATTGTTGCACATAGGAGGTATATTGTACACTAATATTTATGATAATGAGGATAGCTGACCCCATGAGCTCTGCCCTTTAAAAAACATGGTCATACAAACTCTCAAAGGCTAATTTTATAGAGCATTGCCCTAACAGCCTAATACACTTCCCCAGACGTGTTCACGTCACTCAAGCAACCCTAGACTGCCTGGGTGGAGAGTATGAGGTGGAGTCGGCTGATGGACACCTGCGCTCCCAGTACCTTCGAGACCACAACATCGTTTCCTACTTCATCATACCCCCACCCCGCAGACGCAAGGTGAGATCTCCCGCCCTGTCACCCTCACTTCAAGTGTTAGGCACTGGGGCAAGGTTGGATGATAATGTACAATCAACAAAATCATATTATTTACCCTTATAATATTATCAATGCCAGTACTTACATACAATTCATTAACAGAAATTGTTAAGTCCTTGTCAATATTTATACAGTCCCAGCCATAAATATAATCCTTGCATGATAAATTTGAATGTAAAGAGACTACCTTCAAAGTTAACCAGGCACAGTGTGTTTGAAGATATGAATCGAGCAATAGTAAAATAATCATGGCCTCAGTCACATTCATTGTTGCCAAAGATAATCACAACCAAGGGTAAGGAAAATTGTTTTGTTGACTGTTCAGTACACCAGATGGGTCCCGTCATTTAACTGCTTTTCCTGAACTCAGATTTTTTTTTTTTTTTTTTAAAGTACATTTCAGAATCAATAAATCTAAAGGGAAGTTGCTATTGGTTGATGTAATATGAGGAATTCTTGAGGTAGTTTTGAGAGTTTGTTTCCTTGCACTATTCTAATAAATAGGCTAATGCTTTCATTTATCTAGAAAAGTACTGGAGTTATCCAAAATGAGAAGTTATTGTGCTTTATGTGTGCCTGAGGGTGGTGGAGCGATGCAGTTAACCCTTTCAGTGCGGTCACACCTTTCTTGCTTTGATTTTGGTTATCATTAGACAATTACATGCAGTTTAGGAAGGACCTGAGAGATTAAGAAAGCTTAGTGAGACAGTTTTTACCCCCATTAATTCCCATAGTTCATCCTTATACTGCCTAAAATTTTCTAATGATAGCCAGAATTCAAAAATATGAACAAAGTCGTATGTACTGAAAGGGTTAATCGTTAAGATTTTGTTTATTTTGCTGATTTGGTAGTTACTTTATTTACTGTTTAGTTCATGTGTCTAGTGACCTAGTTAGTAAACCTTGATGAAGGATATGATTATTTTTGTCACCGCACTTGCATGGTGCATATTATCAAGAGTGCTTGTTTCACTTTTTAACAGGCCACCCATATGCAAATGTATTTATATCCCTTAAATGATCTATCAAAGGGAGTTATTACTAATTCACTGGGATAATTGCAGTTCAGGGCACAAATTTACTGACCAATATGACCTACAGTACGATACAAACAAAATTGACAATAAAAACTGCTACCATAAGTATTTACAAATGATCTCCTAATGTGTTAATCCTTCCTTTTCTCCAACCTATTGCGGTCACATTTGTTTGTATCGTAGTTCATATTGGTAAGTATATGTGGGCCCAGTTCATTGTGTCTCTTGGACTCAGAAATGACTTCTTATAGTTAAAGTGTTAGATTGGAAATTATCCAAGAACAGCAGTAGTACCCAAAATATACAGTTACTTTCAGATATGTGCTTGAGAATTCTCGAAGGATGAAATACGGGCGCTATATGAGTAACCAGACGATTATTATCATTACTTCTTTATCACAGTCAGTGATTTAATATGAAGACTGTCCAGTATATAATATATATATGAATATTCTTCTTGAATTAGTTTAAAACATGACATTCTGGTTTCCAAGACTATCCAGTCTGTGATTCACTGATTTGAGGGTTTAAATTTTTATGGGGATGATTATCATTTAATCTGGTTGGTCAGTTTATGAAATGGAAATGCACTCAAAAAGGGGTTACCGTACCACACAATCAGACATTATATTTTCAGTGCAGCTTTTGGTTTTGGTGTATGGAGCGCACAATGATGCCAAGCATGATTGTATTTAGTCTCATAATGATTTTGTTTTCTTTAATAATAATAATAATAATAATAATAATAATACCAGCCCAATGATAATCAAGTTGTGCTCTGCGAGTCTTTCCTTTTTAATCTTCCTTTTTGCCTTTTCTTCTAATGATAGTAGAATTGCTAGGCAATGCAACTTTACTGAAGTTGCCACTTGATTAAATTCTCATCCTGTGCTTCAAAAATTACCATACAAATCATTGTAACCAACTCTACTATCCTAACATTTCTGGAGACTTGAATTCCTATGCAAATATAAGAATTTTAGCATAATATGTAATATACTGTAATTTATTAGTTGCAAATAGCCAATTGAAATTAATTATTCATTGCAAATTATAGATAATTGATAATAAATATATCTAAAGTATTATTAAATATAATGCCAAGTATGGTTTCATAGCCTTCAACCTGAAAGCACATGCCTGTACCTAAAAAATGTCTGATTGCATTATTTTTGGCACGAACACAGATGCTACTCTTCACATTTTTTAATAGTGTGATACAATTGATTTCAGTACTATCCCATTCACAATATATTTTTTTTTAATACATTTTGCAGATCTAGTTTGGGGAAACTCAAGGTTGTGATCACTACACTGTATCACATAATCATGATCACTTATTGTGAACATGATGGCTTCTGATTTGATGAATAAAAAATGCTTTGATTGCTAGCTGATCACAGTTATGTGAGATATGGCTTGCAACCAAGCATGCTGAGTCATCAAATACATAAACAAATCTAATTCAGTCACTTTATTGACCTTAGTTCACATACTTACAGTTATTGAGCTTATAAATATTAATGCCGAGTGTAACATGTTTATATTAATAGCCTCTGCCATAGCTACATCTAGTCCTAAACCATATGACATTGCCATCATCACTTCTGTGGACATTTTGGCCATTTCAGTTATGGTTGTCACAGATGACTTAGCTGACTGGCCAATCAGAGACAAGAGTAAATGCATGGTGACCAGGTTGTTCACTCTATTTGATCAGTCATGAGTACTCATAAGCTATTATAATTGTGTTGATCAAGTGTAGTGAACATAGCATTGAGTGACAGAGGTTTAAATATATCTGGATAACACTTACATTTGTGAATTGGACACTTACTTATAGTTGCATTTGACAGTCCACCTATCCAGCTGCATTCAGAAATTGGTAAATCATTGACTATGAAAATAAACATGCACAAATATTGCATTACAGTGATCCCCCCCCCCCCCCGGGGGGGGAGTAGGGGGGGGGGGGCGGTGGGTTACGGTGGACCCGCTCCGACATATGACGCGATTTTGAGCCTATTTGGAATACTTTAAAGCCTTTGTTACCATCAGGGGTATTTAGAAACCTTTAGCTTAGTTACTTCAACCTCTGCAGTTGTCTTTGAGTTAGCTGTGGGCAGAAAACTAATTTTGGAGAGGTAATTATACGAGTGAGAGAACTCTATTTCTTATTGCTAATCTGGTAACCTCATCGTCATAAATGCGTGAAAGGGTTAAGTTTCCGGATACACAAAGTAAATGCATCAGGACTACAAATATTAGTCGGTTAATTATTTATTTGTCATTATTATTAGGTTATTAGTAATTTAACTAGTTACTTGTCGCTATTATTATGTTGGTAACATACCTTCATACCAGGCGTCAATTTTATATACATATAAGTACAGTACAGGTACTGTGAGACTTTGAAATAGCTATTATTGGACAAGACAAATATTCTGTGCATACCTCTACACAAGTCGGCAGTGTCCAGTAATGCCAATAAGTATAGCGACTTTTCGCCTACTTTTAATTATGGAAGCATATCTCTGGAAAAAAATTATTAATATAATTTTCTATAAATCAACAACAAAACTATATATACTATTTATTGAAAAGCAAGTTCTATCCAAAAATAGACCCATATAGCTATAATTGCATACAGAAAATCATAGGGGGTCCACAAATTATTATGCGTGGGCTACAGACTATGGTATCCGAGTGTACCATGTCTTTACATCTAACAATTTGCTAGCGGATTAATCTAGCGGGTATGAGTTTCATGCCAGTGCTGTTTGAGGGACAATAATAAAACTGGGCCTTGGCAGTTTGTCTTGTCAGTAGTTTAAATAGAAGTGTTTCCTAGTTTTGGTTCATAATTCTATCAATCTTATCTATATTGCCCGACGCCGTGATCCCCGAAGGGGTGGCCACGAACGATTCATATACTGTAGCTTAGTTTATGTAAGATTTTATTTTATTACTTAAACGAAAGCGGCAGAAATGTTTCGGGTTTAGACTCCCGCTCGACTCCGCTCGAGAAAACTCGATAATAGTGGCACATTAGTACAGTATACCGGTGGTAAACAAAACAACACGTGTATCGGTTTGGCCAAGATTACTCGGTTTATATAAGTTTATTATGAAATGTAATTTAGTACTATGGTAAGTAGGCTACCTACTGTTATGTTCATAAGAGATATATAGTAATGATAAGTAAATTATTGTATATCGGCGATTTCGGTCACTTAGAATCTTGGCGCTTCAAATCGAAATGCTTTGAAAGTCATAAGCAATAATTGCACTTTATTTATTTATATCTCCCATGACCTGTCCAGGAATTGGCGAGGTTCAGATAATGGCAGGCCGGTTATGGGGGTGATTACTGTAATTATATATATCTGTGACTTTGTGTGCTCGTGAATGACCATAAAGTAATGATTGTGGTGACCCCTTAAGTTGTTTTCTGTTTGTCATACAAGTCTTGGTACAGTATATCCCTACCACTCATTTTTAGCTTAGAGATTTTATTTTAATTTAATAATTTACTTTATTTACTTTTTCTGTTCTCATACATAAATTTCAACTACTGTAAAAGTAAAATGAGAAAGTCATTAAACACCGACTTATTTTTCTGGGTTAAAACTACAGTACAGTATTGTAATTTTTAGATGTATTAATTGTCATATTATTTTATCTGTTCAAATGTGATCAACTTTCATCAACTCAGCAGTTTATTGGGGGAAATAAGTAAACTAACTTACATTGGAGTCAATTTGCCTAGCCTAGTTATCATCCTTGTTGTTCATAGCGTAACAAACTCTAATATTATCTTGTAATATTCAAATAGTATTTTGCACCATTATTTTCTGCCTATAGTTATAGTAAGCTTAAAGAATGCAATTATAGCCTAATTGATGATGGTACAAATATGGGATTATTTTTTATTTAACCTAAAAGGCTAACCTGATCTTAAAATTATCTGGAAAAATTGTCAGTTGGTCACATTTAATGGGCTCAAAATGTGATGGTGATTTAACACCTGATAATTATATTTCATATACAGTAATGTACAGCTGCGGAAAACAGTTTCTACACCCCCTTTGCTACTTCCCTACCCTATCCATGACCAAATATAGCAGCATTGCAGTAGTAGTGTAAGTCTGTATGAATTAATGGGTCTTCGTCCTGTAACGAGGGATTTGGGTGTTCATTGAGTTTGCTCAATCACCACTCACGTCCATTGTTACAAATCAAAGATTCATTCATTCATAAAGACTTACACTACTACTGCAACGCTGCCATAATTGGTCAGGGGGTAGGGTAGGGAAGTAGTAAGGGGGTTGTAGAAACTCCTTTCCGCAGCTGTACTTCTTGCCATATTAGTAATATTTTGCATTAACTATAATTGTTTCAGTTTTCCATTTCACTATTGCTTTGTTCACTATATTAGCAGTGAAACCAATCAATAATTAGACACTCATTTTCAATTTTGAGGTTTAAATAATTTTTCCCAACTTTTATTAGTGTAATCAAGCTATAATACATTTATATACAATATATATAATTTTGCATATTTATTTCAATACAGTATACAGCATATCTTTTAAAGCTGAAACTAACATTAATTCAGTGAATTGATAACTTTAAACTTTAACCTACTTTCCGAATAGCTACTCACTCAACAATAATAAGATATATTTTTCATTGCTTAAGTTATTTATTTCCTAGATTATTTTTCTAGCACTTTTATAATTTTATTTGCTTGGTCATACTAAGTTTTGTTTTATTTTTAATTTATTTACATATTGCTTCATGCTTGCTGGGACCTTAAAAAGTTCTCCCATTATGCAAAGGTGCATTTTTAACCATCCAAAGAACCAAACAAACCAAATGCAACAAACAGTCTCCTACCTGTCCCCTTCAACCCCTTCAAGCAGATCACCATTTTAACCCTCTCAATCAGATAACCCCAATTAAAGCTCTATTCTAGCTACCTGCAAATTATTTTATTCAGTTTAGGAGAGACCTGTCAGAGGTAGAGGGTTGATTGAGACGGTCTTTGACCCTCTGATTCCTAGAAGTCATTCCTAAGCTGAGTAAAATCATCTGACCATAGTTAAAGTAAAGAAATCTTTGTCTGATTTGACGGTTTAACATGTTATTTATTCTTACTACCTTCAGTCGATTGTATTTAGCCTAAGTAGGGCCTCTCAGAATCCAAGATTTGAAAAATATCTCTATTCTTCCACTCTTGAGAAGTTCTTCCTAGGGTGAATAGAAATATTGTGGAGGGTAGCTAGAGTAAAACAAAAATATATTATGATTGAAGTGGCCAGCACTGGTAATAATGGCAGTCTGAAACACAAATTCCAACTTAATAAGTTGACTGCAAGCACCTGCATTATCCCTACATGAAAATGGTTATAAAACGATGATGAGATGGTCAAGCCCTTTAAAAATTTAGTTATACATATAAACGAGTCCCATATTCTCCTGAAGACTATAACACCAGCACAGTCAAATGCCAGAGTTCCTTCCTACCTCTGCTGTGAGTGTAGTCCATTGCCCTAAGTGCCTGAACAACTGTAACCCTCCTACCCTCCCTCCCATCCCCACTATTTTGATGCTGTTATTCAGGCAATCAATCTTTATAAATCCATGGTTTTGACTTTGCTCAGATCAAATATGTGACTTGAATCAGTTGTGCTGCCGGTGGGTACTCAACCAACATTGACTACAATGCTTGGTAAATTTGTACATATGGCCTCTCACAAGTTTTGAGGTTGAAAATATGTTTATAATGTGTTTTTAATGTGTTTTTTGAGAGTATATGGCCTTCATATCTATCACAAATGACCTTTCCTCACCATCTAATTTAATAAATCCTAACCTAAGCAATTCAATATATTGTCACCAAGTTTGTGAACTAAATGGAGGTCAAATTATTTAAAACACATTTGAATATATTAAAAATATATTTTCAACTTGCAGTACAAATAATTGTGGAACCACTTGTAAACCAATACCCAATGCTTAGTACTCCCTGACTGATGAAACCTTATGCATGTTTAATCCCATTAATTACAATACTATTTGATATATTTTATTCTTGTTATCTCTGGACAGTTTTACTTGGCTTAGTAAGGACCTTTCATAATTAAATAAGTTAATCAAGTCTCCAATTTGTGAGGTCCTTAATAAAATTGTCTGGCAGAACCATGATTAAAATTAAATCAAAAAGTTTTCTGATTAAGAGGGTATTGTGTATAAAGGGAGCGATTATAATGCATTCATCACTATGATGGTGTATTATAGTGGCTTAGTTTAACTTATTTTTGCCACTCTTAAAAACTCATGGTGCTTGAAGACTTGTATTTTGGAGTACCTCACTCATTTGGATTGAATGGTCTCTTTGGAGTGTGGAAAAAAAGTGTCCATAATTCCCCCCATGGTTGGTGCTGTGCTGGTTCCTGTTGGTTTGTATTTTGGAACTTATAATTTGTGGCTCAGTTGAGAGCACTTGGACCGGCTCCCTCAGTCCCACAGTTCCCTCAGTCTTACAGCTCCCCTCAGTCTCACACCTTCTGTCTTTATTTAGTAAAGCTCCTCCCTTTCTGACCCCGGGGATCCAGAAACCCAAGGCTTTTAGACTAGGTATTTGGTCTGAACTTACCTCTGTCTTTGGGACTTTGACATATATTCTTAGAAGCCTCATCGTTGTTGGTGGTACTGTACTTACTATGGTGTTTCTGTATTCCTAGCCAGTCAATATGATATGCTAGTTGTAATTGCAATGAGAGCAGTGTACAATCGTGCTAATAAGTGATGTCTTGGCACCAAGTATGTTTTGATCAATAATTCGTATCGGCAATATCTAAGCTTCTTTTCTTCATATCGAGTTAAATATACAAGCATGTTCCTACACTTACCCGCCCTATTCAACATCTGACAGACATTAATACAGCACAGAGCAAGCCAAACGTAATGACATCTGAGACATGACTTATTAGCGCGACCGTACAGCACTGTAATAATGTTTCAGTACTTCTCATTGCAATTACAACAACTAGCATATTATATTAATTATATTAACTAAGTAGGAATACAGCAAAATTATAGTAATTACCACCAACAATGATGGGGTTTGTCTTGGAACAGGGCCCTTGTCCTAAAGACAGGTAAGTATCTAGACTCAATACCATTGTTTTTACATTTACCTCAGTATTTTGGCTTTTAAAATAAAGATAAAAGTTTGATAGACTGAGGTGATTTACACTTCCAGAAATGTCCACTTCTGCCTCTGGACAGGGTCACCTGCCAAGTAGTCTTAAAGAGAGAGGTTATACTGTTGACCCTTCACCATGACGGGACTGATAATGTGCTGATATTTACTAACTCTTTATGATACCAATAAAGTTAGTATACAAAGTGCTTCAGGAGTAGACTGTTTTGATAAAGCTTTGAGCATGGTTGGAATAGGCCCTGCCACATGTAAGGAAACTCAAATGATCACATATTTTGAATCCTTTTCATAGCCAAGAGAATAATTATGTTTGTGATTTGGACTCCTCTTGTACTGCTAGTTCAATAATAACACATCTAATATCAGAATAGGAAAACAATAGCACAGATCACATAGGTTCATAATGTCTCTTCAAATAATGGTTAGATGTAGTAGCTAATGCTATTTTTATGCTCAGCATGGCCCATACCAGTGAGAGCTCACAAAGGAGGCCAGAATGTTGATGATCTTCTTTATATGTAAAAGATATATCTAGGACGGTGCTTTAATTGACACTCGTCAGTTTTTATGTTTTAGTTACTCAATATCAGCATATCTACTCAGTCCTGTTTCCTGGTAATGAACTTCATAATTTCATGCAACTACCTGTAAATAACTGAACCTCTAAAGGATCATGAACATTTATATAAACCCTGGCTATTAATGAAACTAATTTCCTTTACTCGTATATATTTCACTATATGGAACCTTTCTTCCTAAATCCATTTTTACTGTGGCAATGTCACACTATAAACTATTCACAAACGTGTACTTTATTGCCAAATTTGTCAGAAAGATATTCTCTTGCAGCTTACTATTTTGCTCACATTTTAGTGTTGAGTTAAAGAGTGTTTAAGTCTAGTTTACATTAACTTTTCTGTACATGTACAGTATGTAAGCCAAGTAATTGAAATATTGATATCTTCTCAATTAATGTATACCATCTTTAGTTTCCATATACCAATACATGTTTATATCTTTCCAATCAAGTTTAGCTTATCTTTTAAATTGATCTTTTATATATATTTGCTAACTCCCCATGTAGTTATATAATCCCTCGATACCTTCACTTTCAGTTTTGGTCACTTCTTAATAATAATTTTCAGACTTGTCCTCATCTACTCACTTCCGTCAAATTTCATTCACTGATACTAACCTTCATTTTTACACACTTCATATTCTTTCATTAATCTCTCGTCTATCCAATCTGCACACTGTACTCTGTCACTCATAAAAATATGTAAACAGTCTTATGTCTATAATTATGCAAATATTACCAATAAGTTGTTTCTGGCCAGGGCCCCCACAGGGATAAACAAATATCAAAACTGTGGTACTGCCATCCAGGTGAAGAACTGCTTTGGGTCTGCTTCTTCAGTGCTAATGGTCTTCATCCACTTAGTGGAAATGGCACTGTGGAGTGGAGCAGTAGGGGCATGTCTGAGAGCCTGGAGGTAGTTTCTGCCATGGCCATCCCTTTTTGGGGTGCTTCCTTTGGAAGCATGGCTTTCGATTGATAGATAGATAGAAGTTAATTTATGTACATAATTTTATAAATATGGTATTACCTCTTTCAGTATAATATGTTATTGTGTTTTCCTTTATTCTGGGTATCAGTAGACAATTCTATTCAGATTTTAAAGGACTTGAGGGAGCTAGAGGGTTAATAGAGATACTGTAGTTAGTATGTATTAACCTCTTTTATTCCCTTGGAGCTTTCCTAATCTGTATACAATTGTTTATTAATAGCTAGAATAAAATGTAGAAATGCGTCGTCATACTGAATATGCTAAATATACAGGATGTTATAGAGATTTTAGCTCTTAGGGAAGTTACATGAAAATTATATTGTTTATATGCTGGTAGATGGGACTATTGGTCGGTAACCCATCTCGGGAAGACGACCTTAAAAAAGTCCGGGTGGATGGGATTTGTCAGCCTTGGTCGCCTTACAAACCCTTACTGCTCATCTCATAGTCAGGCAGATACAGGAAAGATACTTACTAAAAGGCAGGGATCTTTACTTTGTGTTTGTGGACCTGGAGAAGGCCTTTGATAGGGTACCTAGAGATGTTGTACAGTGGGCTATGAGGAAACTTGGTGTGGAAGAGTGGCTGGTGCGTGTGATAATGAAGATGTATGAGGATTCGCGAAGTTCGGTGAGGGTGAAGGGTGTACTGAGTGATGAGTTCGCAGTCCGTGTTGGAGTCCATCAGGGTTCAGTGTTAAGCCCCCTCCTCTTTATTATGGTCTTGGAGGCGCTGTCTAGAGTTTTTAGAGGCGGACTCCCGTTGGAACTGTTTTATGCAGACGATTTAGTCCTAATAGCTGACAGTATGCAGGATGCTGAGGCCAAATTCAGAGAGTGGAGAGAGGGCATGGCGAGCAAGGGTTTAAGAGTCAATATTAACAAAACCAAGGTTATGCATTGTAGTTTGAGACGAGGCAATGTGGAAAAGAGCGGTGCATACCCATGTGCAGTGTGTGGAAAGGGAGTGGGCGTTAACTCAATTCAATGTAGCATCTGTCGATGTTGGGTACACCATGGGAGTAAGCGCTGTAGTAGAATAAAGGGGCCCCTGCCGAAGGATAAGTCAGAAATAGAGAAATTTGAGTGCGTAGTGTGCAAAGGCGAGCTTGTGTTAAGTGATGATCCTGTGGCTGTGAATTTTGGAAATGAGTCTTTGGAGCTGGTGAACAAGTTTTGTTACCTAGGAGATACCATCTCTGCCGGTGGTGGAGCCGAGGCTGCCACTGTTGCTAGAATTAGGTGTGGCTGGGGGAAGTTCAGAGAATTGATGCCAATCCTGACCATGAAAAGAATGCCTCTCCCCCTGAAGGGAAAGGTGTATGCCTCATGTGTTAGAAGTGCAATGACGTATGCCTCAGAAACATGGGCCGTTAAAGTAGAGGATGTCAACAGAATGGA
>JAGKTK010042365.1:0-12907 GCA_018397895.1 Paralithodes camtschaticus
CACCTGACACCACTGCCACCATCACTACATACACCCAGCACTGCCCACCCTCTCTACCAACACCTGATACCACTGCCACCATTACCGCCATCAATACATACACTCTCACCTTCGCTATCAACGTTACTAACACCTGCTGCAACCTCCACCGTTCCAGCCAGCACTGCCACCACCCACCAATACTACCAACATCCTCATCACTGCCCACCCGCATTGCCAACATCTCATAGCATTTCCACCATCAGCCAATACAACCACCTTCGCTCCCAGTAATTGTCAACTCTATTACCATCACTCGCGCTGCCAACACCTGCCAACACTTCCTTCCTACACTAGTCATATATGCCACCATTACCTTCCAAAACCTTCCACCGTTGCTGTCAATGTCATCGTCTTCGCTAACAACAATTATCAACACACTATCACTGCCAAGAATCCTATCGCCACTGACAACATTATACAAATACCTGCCAACCCTACCACCATCATCATCGTCAACTATAATACAAACATTTCTACTATCACCACCACCATTTCTACCACCATCATCTCTGTTACCATCATTACTAAAGTCTGTTTGTTTCCAGTGTTGGTAAATTGACTCCCTTAGCAACTGATAGCTCGATACTTATTGGAAATATATGCAACTACTACATCTCTGCGTCATGAAATATATGCAACTACTACATCTCTGCGTCATGAAATATATGCAACTACTACATCTCTGCGTCATGAAATATATGCAACTACTACATCTCTGCGTCATGAAAATACCGAGTTTTCATGATTAACAACATATTTTGCTACACAATCTTCATAACAGCTGCTTAAAATCAAGGTGAAGACATGACAATTTACCATCTGCTTATAATAAACAGATTCTACCACCATAAACTCTACCGACATTAACCCTTTCACGCATTTATGACGCAGAGGTTGCCAGATTAGCAATAAGATATAGAGTTCTTTCACTCTTATAATTACCTCTCCAAAATTAGTTTTCTGCCCACAGCTAACTCAAAGACAGCTGCAGAGGTTGAAGTAACTAAACTAAAGGTTTCTAAATACCACTGATGGTAACAAAGGCTTTAAAGTATCTCCAATTGGCTCAAAATCGCGTCATATGAGTGAAAGGGTTAAGGGGATATGGGTCATTTTTCTGGTCCCCTTTCTCCCTCGTGTTAAGCCCCATTTGTTTTGAGATTATTAGACGTTCGGGCCATTAGTTTGGCGATTATAAAACTTTCGCCCCATTTCGTTGTCAAATTTAAAATCTTTCGTGCCATTTAGCTCTCGGTTTTTCCTGGCGAGCGATAGCGTACACATTTATCTAGAAGGGGGGTCTAGGTGGTGTTTTTCTAAGTTTGATGGAGGTCTAGCGAGGAAATTAAGAAATAAATGAATATATGAATAAATAGACCAACAAAAAAGGCCTATCTCCCCTTAACACTACCACCACCACCACCACAATCACTATTATCAGTAACTCACTACCACAACTACGATAACCACTATCACTACCATTCCGATAAATATGATAACTAATATCACCACTAGTGCTACCACCAACCATTTTATGCATCCTTAGCACCACTGAGTCAACCATAAGCAGCACTATTATCACCACAACTACTGCAGTAATGTTTACAAACCGCACTATCACCACAACTACCACTATCAACATCAACACTACCACCACCACCACAGCTACCACTATTACCAACACCACCACAACTACCACTATCTTCACCGCTACTACCATAGCAACAATTACCACTATCACCACAACTACCACTATCACCACCACCACAGCTACCACTATTACAACCACCACCACAACTACCACTATCTTCGCCACTACTACCATAGCAACAATTACCACTATCACCACCACCACCACCACAGCTACCACTATTACCACCACTACCACAACAGCCACTATCTCCACCCCACCAATTACCACTATCACCACAACTACCACTATCACCATCATCAACACTACCACCACCACCACCACAGCTACCACCACTACCACCACCATAACTACCACAACAGCCACTATCTCCACCTCAACAATTACCACTATCACCACAACTACCACTATCACCACCACTACCACTATTACCACCATCACTACCACAATCACTACCACAACAGCCCCTATCTCCCCCCCAACAATTACCACTATCACCACAACTACCACCAACACGGCGCTCACACTCACCACCGACCAATCTTTTTCCTAATCCCCTCTTTTTGTTCTCTCTCTCCTTTTTTTTACTCTACTTCGTTTTTCCAAATCCTCTCTCTTACCTTTTTTGGTAGTATGTATATTTTGGTACTCGTTCTTTTGGTAGTGTGTATATTTTGGTACTCGTTCTTTTGGTAGTGTGTATATTTTGGTACTCGTTCTTTCCCATTTCGTATTTTTATTTTGAAAATGTATTATTATTGTGTTTTGTATTTTATGTGTTTACTCGAATATGCATTATGCTGTATATTGAACAATATTTGTATTATCAATGGGTTTCATTATTGTATTATTTATCAATACACGTGCCCATTTCGGAATTCTATTTAAATTATTTTAATCAGATGAAGGCATTTGCTTTATATTTGCCACCACATGCGATTGTATTGACCATATACAGACTATTTCTTGGGAAGCAAAGTGATGGTATAAAGTAATTTAATTTAATATCAATTCAGTTCACCAAAGACCCGCATAGGGCCGTTCATGGACATCATGTCTTTATAAATATATATATCATGTCTATCTCCTAGCTATCTGTCTGTCGTCTGGTTATATATCTATGCGCCGTGTATCTACCTAATTAGCTTAGAAAGTATTGGCTTGGGTTCATTAGTGTGAGTCCAACCTTCCTAAAACACAGAATAACGGAAGTATAATGCGCTTGTGGCTGTATCTATATCTGTTTATGTATCCTTCCATCTATCTATCTACTTATGTGTCTGTATATCTCCCTATCCACCTACCTATCTTTTTAATTTTATATATCTATCTATCTATCCACCTATCTGTATACTGCACTTACAGTGTGTGTCTATATATCTGTATGTCTATCTACGTATGTATGTACAGTATGTATGCATGTATGTATTTTTCTATGTGTATGAAGGAGACAAAAGGCAGGTTGCCTGTAACGAGTGTCTCCCCTAGAGTCAAAAGAGTGACTGGGCCAAATACAAGGGACGTTGTGGTCAAAATGCCTGGACACACGAAGTTTAAAGCAGTTTAAGTCATAAGATGAAGGAAAGATTGAATGAGGGAGAGAGTTCCAGAGTTCACTATTTGAGTATGGCAATTCTTGGATCGGACAGTTGGACAGAATAGGAGTGGGATTGTGTTGAAAGGCGGGTGCCTCACACCCGCCGCAAGGTATTGGATATTCACTGAGAGAGCTCTGAGGAACACTGATTGTTGAAATATTTATAGAAGAGTGAAAGAAATGCAACATTGCGGCGTGTAGAAACAGATTGTAGGGAAATACAGTAGTAATAGGAAGTGAGTTAATGAGGCAAAATGTTTTGGACTCTACTCTTTCGAGAAGTGCGGTATGGGTGGAACCTCCCCACACATGTGAACAAGACTCGATATATGGGCGCACTGTGCCCCTATACAGAGCAAGAAGCTTTGCAGGGGTTAAGAACCCACAGAGACGGTTGAGCACACCTAACTTCTGGGAAACTGGTTTAGCAATAGTGGTAATATGATCTTTCCAAGAAAGTTTGGATGAAAAGGATACACCAAGGACATTGAGAGAAGATGAAGGGTTGATATGTGCATTGTTGAAGAATAATCCATATTTTTGTGGAGGATTGCGATGGTTAGTTAAATGGAGAAATTGGATATTGGAGGTATTGAAAGTAACAAGATTTACTCTGCTCCAATCAGAAATAATTGATAGATCAGAAGATAGGCGTTATATAGCCTCGTCACGTGACTCTTGGAGTGATTGCATACTGGATTGTTGTGAAAAACTAGTTGAATAGTGTAAGGTAAAGTCATCAGTATATGAGCGGATGGGACTAGAGGTACGTAAGTTGAGGTCATTAATGAATATTAGAAAGAGAACTGGAGATAGGACAGAACCCTGAGGAACACCGGAGTTGATAGTTTGAGGAAGTGAGTGATGGCCATCCACAACTGCAGCTATGGAAAGGTCAGAAAGGAAATGAGAGACAAATGCACAGATAGAAGGATAGAAACTGAAGGAGGGTAGTTTTGAAATTAGAGATTTGTGCCAGACTCTATCGAAGGATTTTTACATGTCTAGCGCAAGTAAAAAAAGTCTCACCGAACTCCCGAAAGGAGGATGACCAAGAGTTAATAAGATAAGCAAGGAGATCACCAGTTGAGCAACCCTTAAGCCTTACTGTACCAGCGACGGTATACAGCCGTCGGTAAAGAAGTCACTCGTCAGTACCAGCGACGGAAGATGCCCGACAGTAATATACGGTCCTTGTAGCTGCCCGTATCGAGCGGTACCTGGTACCATGACTTGTACGCACTGAGACATTGGCAACACTTCTCAGCTTGATTCCAAGCCTGTCGGAGCTAGCTGGGTCAGTAATCCTCCAACTTTCGGGGTGAGAGGGTGTTCTCTCTTGACTCTGAAGCCATTTTAGCCACAATGCCTGGTACTGGAGGGTACATTTATAGTAATACCCTCTGGTACAGTAGGGATTAAAGAAACCATACTGGCGATCTGAAAGTAGATTGTGGGAAGGTAAATGCTTAAGAAACTTTGAATCATGGATAGTTTCAAAAACTTTAGAGATTCAAGAAATGAAAACAATTGAACAATAGTTGGAGGGTTGAGAGTGGTCACCCTTCTTTGGGACAGGTTGAATGAGGGCAAACTTCCAGTAAGAAGGAATGACGTTAGAGGAAAGGTAGACATGAAAGAGTTTGCCTAGGCAGGGAGTCTGCACGGAAGAAAAGTGTTTATTACAACAGGAGGAACACCATCCTGTCTGTACGCCTTCTTAGCATTAAGCCCAGAGAGGGCAAAAAGTACATCATTAGAAGAGATTATGATCTTAGGCATGAGTAAATGGGAGGGGGTTGGAGAGGGAGGAATAGCACCGGAATCATCCAAGGTGGAGTTTTCAGCGAAAGTTTGAGCGAAGAGTTCAGCTTTGTCAGAGGAAGATATGACAGTGGAGCCGTCAGAGTGGAAAAGAGGGGGGAAAGGTGAGGAAGTAAAATTGTTGTAGAGGGTTTTAGCTAGATGCCAGAAAGCTTGGAAAGAGATAGAGTTTGAAAGTCCCCCACTGGGCACTCCAAGTCGTGATGTCATCATTACATTTTGACAAGCAAGTGCAGTATGTAAGTTGTTGGTAGTGTAGTGTAAGAAAAAGAAGGTGTTTAGGAGGGTAAACTGGGTTTGCCCTCTGTTTACATGAGGTATGGAAAGGATCAACTAGCGAGGCCAGGTGGTGAAACTGGAGTACCAGTTTTCCTTAACTCCCACCTATAGCACTCCCCGAGAGTACCGCCCTGTTCGGCTGGTGCCTACAGCCTCCTCCTAGCTATGTATTTATGTATGTATACTATGCATGTATACTGTATGTAAACTATATACTGTACATATCTGTCTGTTTATCAATCAATCAACCAATCTATATATCTATGTATATATGTCTGTCAGTCTATCTATATAGCTATATATTCATTAATTTATCTATATCTAGAATCTATATAGTTAAAGTGTTGCCTAGGGTTCATTAGTCTGGGTCCAAGCTTCATAACTCACAGGGCAAGGGAAGTGTGACGTGTTTATAGCCTTAGAAGGGATAGGGGCCCTGATTTCTCTCCGACGTTCATTCCCACTTTACCAATAATTTCACTCTGTCTCTACTTGGCTACTTCTTTCTTCTTGTTTCTAACCTATTATCTTATATTTAATCTTTGTTTTCGCATGCTTGTGTAAAGTGTGTGTCGGGGTAGAAGTGACATTAAAAGAGCCCTGATATATCTCCTCCCTCCATTCCACTCTACCAATAATTTATCTCTGGCTCTACTTCACTAAACTATTATCTTAATCTATCTTCTTTGTTGCATTGTTGCGTGTTTCGGTGCAGCAGTGACATTAAAAAGATTGGGCCTTAATTTATCTCCATCCATTCCCACTCTACCAATACTTTCTCACTGTCTATACTTCTTTCTTCTTGTGTCTAAACTCTTTTTTTGTATTTTATATGTGTTGTTGCATTCTTCTGTGTATAAGTGTGTGTTGGTGTAACAGTGACATTAGAAAAGATTGGGCCCTGATTTGTCTCCGTCCTTTCCCACTCTATCGATAGTTTCTCTCTGTCTGTATTCTTTGTTCTTGTCTAATTTATCTTGTATTACTTGTTGTGTTATGCTCTTGTGTGTAAATGTGTGTGTCTAGTTGTGTAGGATATGATTTTTGAAGGGATAGGAGTACTGATATATCTTTCCGTTCATTTCCATTCAACCAATAGTTTCTCTCTCGTCTGGACCTCTGCTCTCTTCTCGCCTCATTTCTATCTCCTGATCTCTTTTTGTTTTCTGTTTTTTTTTATCCGTGTCTGTTTGTCTTTCTGTGTAGGTATGAATTTAGATGAAGGTGGTGTAGTGATTTATCTTCCTCCATTTCTACTCTACCAATAGTTTCTCTCTCTCTCTCTCTTCTACTTTCTACTCGTCTCTAACTGTCTTCGTGGTGCAATGCATAAGTGTGTTGATTTTCGGTGTGATCATCCTAGGTTTGAATCCCCGGACTGCCACATGTGTTTGTTAATTTCATTAATCGAGTTTAGGAGTAAAGTTGGTTGGTGGAGAGAACATAATAATTCATTCTCTTCTCCCATCTTACTTTATATATTATTTTGCTTCTCTCTCTGTGTGTGTGTGTGTGTGTGTGTGTGTGTGTGTGTGTGTGTGTGTGTGTGTGTGTGTGTGTGTGTGTGTGTTGTGACACTTCTGCATAGTAGCCACGTGCGGGCATGCGCGCGCGTCGGCTGCCCAGCCGTTTAGAAACCGGCTGGTGGCAGCCAGCCGGCAGGCTTTTCCTTAGTATATATCCTACGACAATGTAACTAATGTCTGGGATATTCTTATGTTGTTTCACAGCTTGAAGCTGCCCTTTTTCTTAACCAACGCATCTTAGTATATTTTATTCTCGATAGTTGATTGTTTCATTATAATATATAAGATGTAAGTCTAGTGAGGGCGGGAAGAGACGAGCGGGAGAGAGAGACCGGCTTGGGACGTTGCTTCGCTTGCCAGCTTGGGACGAGCCTGAAGCGTTGCCATATGCATTTGATTGCAACGTTAGGCTTAGTTTCGACTCACGCACGCGGTAGAGGATTTTGACCCGGCAACTGTGTTGAGTGTTGCCAAGCATGGGATGTATTCTGCATGCCTAGGGCGGGGTCCAGACAGATTCAAGACTCAGAGCTCACCTCACTGTCGTACCCTTCGGACCCCCTTGATATCTATCCCTCTCAACCCCACTTAGAAACTTTCTCTCTTACTTTGTATACCTCCCTTCCACTACTTCACCAATCTATTTAATTATCCCATCCCCTTGATAGACCTTATATCTATTATTGTATTAACGACGAGCTCTCAGATAACTAGATAGGATTTTGGGCCTTATTCAGAGACGTAATTGTTAATGAGACCTAGGAAGCTTTTTTTGTTGTCTCATATTTGGTGGTTTCATGCTTGCTAGTGTGTTCTTGTGTCAGGTTAGCAGGGGCTAGACCGGAGGGGAGGCTTTTTGCGATCCTTTAAGTAAAGTCTGCTGGTGCGAGTCCTGTGGACCCGCACGACTTTACTAGGATACCCGTGGGAGTCTGGGGGCATTTCCTTGTCTGTGTCCCTGTGTGTCTAGTGTTGTGTTGTGTGAGGGCCCTTGCCTAGTCCACTCAGAACTGCGCTAGCACGTCTTGCTTTTGTTTTAGGGTCGCCAGGAGAGAGTCAGATACTTGCGATCTGAGTTTCTCAAGAGAGCACCCTTTCAATTAGAGTAATTCGGCGCACAGACTTGGGAACGTCCCTAGGCTAGAACAGGTGGCTCAGCCCGGGTATCCAAGCCTATATCCTTCCGGCTAGACCTCTGCCACTTGGCAGATTAACAGCTAGGGGTTTATTATTTCTGCATGCTTGTTATTGTGCCACAGTTTACCGTTTTTGTGAGCATTGTGAGTCAGGGTGTGGCTTAGAGACTCTGTCCGAGCAGGCTTGCCTGACTAAGAGTGAGAAGCACACCTGTATGTGGTTATGTTGCGAGTTGCTGCCTTTATTTAATTATACCTATGCCATTACACACTGTATGGCCTATCACTAGTATTTATTCCTGCTTATGAGTTAAGAGTTCTCTAAATCCGTAACGTACTTTCTTTGCTAAGCATCAGATCCTACAGTAGCCGCATGCAGTTTAGAAACCTGCATCTTGTCTACCTGTACGATGTTTTGAGGACTGTTTGCTTTCACCTTCTTTCACGCAGGGGTGATTAGTTGTATTAATTAACGTAACGTTAAATGTACTTTCTTCTAGTTTGTTATTAAATTGTTTCTGCAATTTAATTCCGTCATCTATCTTTTCCTTGAAGCTTTAAGTCAACTTAATTGTGTGATCTTTTATATAGCCTGCTTGACTATCAGCAGTCTATAGTGCGTGCACCCTGTAACCGAGTCATAGGATACCTCGTTGTCCAGGCAGGACTCTTGACGGTTTAGGGTGGTTTGTTGCCTGTGTTTATAGATAAGGGTTGGATCTAGCGTTTTCCGTTGTTGCTTGTTGCCGCATACCTAGTCCAATAGAAAGAGCCCAGTGTTTATATATCCCAGGACGTAACAGTGTGTGTGTGTGTGTTGGTGTTTGTTTGTCTGTGTGCCGTACAGTACGTATACAGGAGGGTCTTGGCACCGATTTAACTTCTTCCATTTTCACTTTGCCCGTAATCTCTCTCTTTCTCTCTCTCTCCTTCCTTCCTTTGTTCGTATTATTGTCTCTGTGTTTGTCTGTCTCTCTGTGTAGGTATGGCCTTAGAAGGGTTAGGCCCGTGATTCCATTCCTGCCATTCTCACTTTACTGGCAGTTTCACTCTCTGTTTCTCTCTTCTCGTCTCATTTATGTTTTCTTATCTTCTTTCTGTTTTGTTTTCTCTTCGTGTGTGTGTGTGTGTGTGTGTGTGTGTGTGTGTGTGAATTATTTTACAATGGATAAAGCCGACATATCCTTCCTTTCATCCCCACCCTACTACTAATTTATTTTCTCTCTTCCCCTCTTAGCTTGTGTATTCGTTTATATATATATATATTATTTACTATGTCCTCATTTTCTTTTCTTTTTAAAATATCTTCTTTTGCCATTTCTTCCTTACTTTACTTCTATCATTCACTTTACTTTCGTTGCATGTAGTCTCTTCCTTTCTGTTTTTATCTTTGCTTCGCTCGTTTTCTCTTCTCTTCTCTTTTCTATTATTTATATTGGATTTTTTTTTTTGTGAGTGAGGGAGACAAAAGACATAACTGCCTGTGACAAGTGCCTCCCTCAGAGTTGAAAGAGTGACAGGGCCAAAATCAAGGGACGTTCAAGCCAAAATGCCTGGACACACGGAGTTTGAAGAAATTTTAGTCATAGGACGAGGGAAAGACTGATTCTGGGAGAGAGTTCCGGAATCAGTCTTTCCCTCATCATATGACTTAAATTGTTTCAAACTCCGTGTGGCCAGGCAAGTACAAGCACAAAATTATAATCAATGTTCGGGAAAATATATTAAGTCTCCCGGACTCTACGTAGCACCAGGAACATAGAAAACACATTTTATTATTCAATCCACCTTAAAGGGGGTGACCTGCTTTTTGTTATTTCTGTCCTTTTCTCTCTTTCTCTGGCTTGTCACCATTCGGCCCCATTCAGCCAACTATTTGAAGACGTTTATCCCCATCTAGGTGTCGATTTCTTCCTGGCGAGCGAAAGCGAGCCAGCATTATATGAAGAAATCCGGCTTCGCCGGAGATATTTTTCTATCGAAAAATGTACAAATTTAGCCTGCTGTTAAACAAAAATAAAAAATATGCTGGCTTGCTACCACTCACCAGTAAAAATTTGACACCTGGATGGGGATAAACGTCTTAAAACAGTAGGCTGAATGGAGCCAAATGGATACAAGCCAGAGAAAGATAGAAAAGGACAGAACTCCTTTCTCCCTCATGTTTAGCCTCATTGTTTTTCTAATTTTAAGACGGTTGCCCCATTATTTTGACGATTTTAAGAACTTTCAACCCATTTCTGTCAATTTTAAGACTTTTCGTGCCATTTAGGTGTCGATTTTATCCTGGCGAGCGATAGCGAGCCTGTAATTTAAGAGGAACCGGCTTTCAGCCAGGACATTTTTCTACCGAAAAATGTAAACATTTATCTTGAAAGGGGCTCAAGGGGGTATAATCTTAAGCTTGATGGATATCTAGGGACCAAACTAAAAACCTCCCCTTAAGGAAAGTGTAATCCTTTAACAGCTCGTTTCTCAGTGCGTTATGATCAAATATAAAAATACCATGTCTCTACATCATATAATTAACAGGATTGCCAAAACTAGCAACATATTTTGCTAAATAATCTTCGATATAATTGAGTAATCTAGATGGAGAACTGGCAACTTATTGTCAGCTGAAATATAATTATAGACAGATTATAAAGAGTGATACAGAGAGACCAGGGTGAAGCTATAGGAGGTAGGCCATCGCTAACGTTACTTCAGCTATTATGGCATGTCCTTAAGTCTTCACAAGTGTCCTAATATATAACTATTAACCCTTTCAGTATACGAGGATGCCTTTCTTCATTTATCCCAGCTATGATTAGAGGATTTGATTCAGGATGAAATAGTCCTCATTGGGTTTGCTTGTATATTTTCTCGGATTGAATTACATTTAGAAATATTTTTAGAGATCAAAGAACGCTTATTTTTTTGCTTAAGCTTAAAATGTCTTTTGAGAAGCTAATCAATTGTAGATTACTTACAGATCATTTATTTGTACTCATAACTTTTAATTAAATTCAGTTTTGATCCATAATTTATTGGAATACACACTGTTAATTAAGCAAAAGAGAAAACTAATTATTGTTATGATTGAATTAATCTTATGGCTTAAATACTCACAAAGCTTGTTTCATGTGCTTTAAAGAAAAAGGGTCCAATTTTATGATGCCCAAGTTTAAACGCTAAGTAAACCCATAAATTCGAAGCCAATAATTGAAATGTAAAATTGCTATATAAAATAATTTACATTTTTAAATGCTTGCTCTTGGAGCTTAATCAACACCTCGTATTGGCTGATATTGACATAATTATAGTTCTGGGTTATAATAATTGGATATGACTTTGAAAACTGCCTTCGCGAGCACGATATGAATAATCCTTACAATAGTAGCACACCTATGGACATTTGTTCAGACTATCATTAGACGATTGTATTAGCATTTAGAAGGCTCTATAAGAATCAAAGAGGTAAAGTATATTGCAATTAACTCTCTGACTTTCAAAACTCCTTCCTAAGCTGAATATAATTGCTTACTGATAGCCAGAATAAAATTAAGAAATACAGAATGATTAAAGCATTACCAGCATAGAACAAATTTGCATTTTGTTCCTGGCGAGCAATAGCGATCCTGTAATTTAGGATGAAGCGGCCTTCAGCCTACGGAAACATATCCTTTTTTATCGAATGGGGGTCTTGGGAGTGTTGTGTTAAGCTTAATGGAGGTCTAGGGAGGAAACTAAACAGAAGTATAATAAATAACTATATAGATGAATAACTAAATAAATAAATAAACACGTTAAGTATACAAATTATTACAAATTTCCCTTATGAGAGATACGGCATGTCTTTGGGATAATATTACACGTAGCAATGATAACTAACTAACACAAACTCTTCAGCAGACGAAGAAGGCATTTAGTTGAACGATCATTTTAACCCTTTGAAGATTATGACACATTTTGACAGTTAGTTCTGGCTACCATTAGACGATTGTATACAGCTTAGGAAGGATCTGTGGCAATTATAAGGGCATAGTCTATCTCAATTAACCCTCTGACTTCCATATGCCCATCCTGATCGGAATAAAATACTCTAATACTAGCCAGAACACAGAAAAGAAAGGCGTAAAAGGGTTAATACGTCAATGGCTACACGATAACACTACAGGACCCTAAGACAATAGCTCAGACGGTATTGTGCAGCATCATTTACTGGTTCGGCCCAATGGTTTAAGGAGGGGGTTTAGTTTGCTCTCTAAACCTCTATCAAGCTTAAAAAACAAAAACACACACACACAAGACCCCCCTTCGATATAAATTTGTACATTTTTCGGTAGAAACATGTCCCGGCCGAAGGCCGATTCCTCTTCAAATACAGGCTCGCTATCGCTCACCAGGAAAAAAATCGGCTCATAAATGGCACGAAAGGTCTTAATATTGGCAAAGAAATGGGGCAAAAGGTCTGAAAATCGCCAAACTAATAGAGCTAAACACGAGGGAGGAGGAGGACTTGAAAAAACAACTGCCTCCCCTTAACTGCAGGATCAACAGCAATAACAATAACAATAATAACAATAACAACAATAACAATAACAACAATAATAATAACACAAACAAAAATATAACAGCAGAAAGCATCGTCGGCCTTAAGCTTACCAGAACACACACACACACACAAACACACACACACACACACACACACACAGAGACACACATGGATAGAAAATTGGCTCAGCGACAGAAAGCAAAGAGTAGTCATAAACGGTAAAGCATCTAAATGGACCAATGTAAGTAGCGGGGTACCCCAGGGATCGGTACTAGGACCAATTCTCTTTCTAATTTACATCAACGACATAGATGA
>JAGKTK010042366.1:2660-12907 GCA_018397895.1 Paralithodes camtschaticus
TCCATTTAACAAAAAGAGGTTTCCAAATGGTCGGGCGCTGTGCCCTTCTAGCTATTTCTCCAGCTAGGTCTATCCTAGTACAAATCCTACATTTCTAGTTCACATAATTACGTTAATGTCCCTTTACGTTCAGTCCTAGACTCCCAGAGAACTGGGTATAAGTGTCCCGTTGTCTCCTGTACATAAACTCAGACAAACTAGTCTTCTATATTATTTATCACGAAAACTCTTAGGTTTCCACTCTCGAAATTTAACTATCTTTTGACATTAGATCCTAGAAGTTGCTGGCCAATTGGCTTGTGCCATATTAACAATATAAAGCTATCTCTCAACACACATTCATTTTTTTTTTTTTCATCATTTTTCTAATAATTTGTCTCTTTAGTTGTCCTATAAGGACACATATTTATTGCTGGGACTTAACATGGTCCCTGTCAAACATTTATCTTTCTTTCTTAGGTCTGTTTAGGCCATTAACCTTTAACATGCAAAAATGTCCTAGGGGCTAGGGTACTTATTTGTGAATTTCTAGCCTTGGATTCTGACAGAATTTGTTATATTTACGATATAAACAATTATTTTATTTATTCAATGTGCTTTTATTTTACATATATGATGAATAAATGAATCTTGAAGAGCGATAAAATAAGTGGGAAAAGCATTTGGGTGGTGAAAATTGTGAATATTCCCCACCCGGTCCGTATTCTCAGGCGGGAGGAGGCGAGACATACACCCTCCTCTTACTAGGTCTCTGACTCAACGTATCCGAGCGGGAGGTGTCTCAGTGTTATATACAATTCTTATGCAACACACTTGCGGTACATAACCGCGGGAGAGAAATTCACATGAAAAATAATCGATAAATTATGAAAATATGAAGACAAATAGGTGATAATTGAGGAGGGGGGAGGGGGGATAAAGGTGCGAACGGAGGGGCAGGGGGGTGAGAAACATATGGATGAGTGGTAGGAAGTACTAAAGGGGAATTATCTCACCTAATGACATATTCCTTGTTTTGAGAGCCCCTGGGGTATTTTGGAAGGTTTTTATTTATGGTCTTGCTTCCGTGAGGCCTATCGAATTCGCTATGGTGATCCTTCCGTAAGACATATCGCGGTTCTTGGGTTAAGGGTCCTTTAATAAAGTATTGGGTTCTTCTTACATCTTCTGCTACCACCTCAAGGCTGGCCGATATATCAGGTCCATCCGCTCACTTCCATCAACCACCTGGTTGCGGTCCTGAATCACTTGACTAATTTTGTGTAAGCAAGCGATGTGTCGGCAGGCGCCAGGGTGCTGTACATGAATCTGGGCTGAGGGTGAGTCGTGTAGCTGGTCTTTGCTCGCCTTGTATTCAGTATTGCTCTGGTGCTGAGAGGTCATGAACAGTTTCAGTTTTTATCTCCCCATGGTTGCCGAGGAGGGTAAGTGGTGAGTTTTGGCTAAGAGAGGGCCAGTGTTGCCCAGGCAGGTGCCAGTGACCGTCTGCTCTCCTTGGCTCCGCCCACCTCCCTTTATACTCAACCCCGGCTCAACCCAGGCCTGTGATTGACTGAGACGCACGCCAGGGCAGGCTTGTGTCGGCCTGGGCACTTTGAACTGTAGACGCTCCCACCTGCCTGTCTCATCCTCGTAATATCTTCCCGGAAGCTTATTTGTGACGTTCTTTAGTGGCTGACGGGAGTAAGAGGGTGGTACGAATGTATTTGAACGTTTTTTTACAAGGATATAATATATGGGTGTGAACTGAGGGTAAGTTTTGAGCCGGGTGTTTCGGAGGTGTGATGAGGTGAGTGTGTTGCGTCATAGGTGGCCTGTGATTGGCTGAGAGCTAGGAGGTGCCAAGGTGATCCCACGGGCATGGGATAGAGGGCAAGTCTTGCTGGCACACCTGACTTAATCCCGCCTTCTGATTGGCTGACGGGATTACTCCTTCAATATTAGTGATGATGTATTGGTTCATATTACTGACTGCAAATCTGCTAACATATACCCAAAATAATTAGCAGTGCCGACCAATCACTGTATTTGGCTAGCCTAACACAATTGTTCGGTGTGAATATTGAACTGATGTATAATAGCTGGAGCTTTCGGCTCAACCGAAAGATCCTGCGTTCGATTCCTTTGCAAGATGGTGTTCTTCCTGTTGTACTAAAAAATTGTGCCTCTGTGCTAACTCCCGGCCTAGGCAAACTCTTTCGTCTTTGCCTCTACTCATACGTCTTTCCTTCTTGCTGAAAGTTTGCTCCCATTCATCCTTTCCGAAAGAAGGGTGACCGCTCTCAACCCTACAACTATCATCCAATTGCTCTCATTCCTTGCATCTCTAAATTTTTTAAAACTATCCTTAATTCAAAATTTCTTAAGCATTTATCTTCCAATAATCTACTCGCAGATCGCCAGTATGGTTTCCTTAAAGATCACTCTACTGGTGATCTCCTTGCTTATCTTAATAACTCTTGGTCATCCTCCTTTCGGGATTTCGGTGAGATTATTTCTATTGCACTAGATATATCGAAATCCTTCGATGGAGACGTTTTCTTTCTTTTTGTCTATGTGTATGGAAGAGACAAAAGGCAGGTTGGCTGTACCAAATGTTTCCCCCACAGTTAAAAGAGTCACAGAGCTAAATTCAAGGGATGTTAGAGTCAAAATGCTTGGACACAAAGTTTAAATCAGTCTAAGTCATAGGATGAAGGTAAGATTGATTGAGGGAGAGAGTTACAGAGCTTAATTGTTGAGTAGAAGAAAGACTGAGAAAATTTGCCAATCCTGGGGTTGGACAGCTGGACAGAATAGGAGTGGGACTGTGTTGAAAGGCGGGTGCCTCTCACTCGCCACTAAGGAGTGGGTATACTGTACACTGAGAGAGCTCTGAGGAACACTGATTGTTGTAATAGCGATAAAAGACTGAAAGAGATGCAAATATGTGGCGTGTAGAAAGAGATTGTAGGGAACTAGTAAGAGGAAGCGAGTTGATGAGGCAAATTGATTTTGATTATACTTGTTCGAGAAGTGCGGTATGGCTGGAGCCTCTCCACACATGCGAACAATACTAAATACAGGGGCGCACTGTGCCCCGATACAGCTCAAAAAGTTGTGCGGGGGGAAAGAACCCACTGAAACGGTTGTGCACACCTAACTTTTGGGAGGCTGTTTTAGCAAGAGTGGTAATATGATCTTTCCAAGAAAGGTCAGATGAAAAAGATACTGTTAGAATGTTGAGAGAAGATGAAGGGTTGAGTTGTGTATTGTTGAAGAATAGTTGATAGTGTTGTGGAAGATTGTGATGGAGAGATAGAGGGAGAAACTGGGTCTTGGAGGCGTTGAAAGTTAAACAAAAAAAATCTGACCCAATCAGAAATAATTGAAAGATCGGAAGACAGAAATTCTATGGCCTCACTACGTTTGTTTTGGGTTGTTTGCATGATGAGTTGATGTGCAAAACTAGTTGAATCATCAGCATAGAGTGGATGAGACTAGTGGTAAAGTTGAGGAGTTCATTGATAAATATTAGAAAGATAATTGGCGACAGAACAGAACCCTGAGGAACACCGGAGTTGATAGGTTTAGGAAGTGAAAAATGGCCGTCCACAACTGCAGCTATGGAGCGGTCTGAAAGGACATAAATCTATTTTCCAATCTACCCGTCTTCAGTTTCTATCCCTCTATCTGTGACTTTGTCTCTAATTTCCTTTCTGACCGTTTCATAGCTGCAGTAACTTGTGTACAGTTATCGCTCACTTCCTCAACTTATCAACTCCGGTGATCCTCAGGGTTCTGTACCGTCTTCAGTCCTCTTCCCAATATTCATTAATTATTTCCTCAACTTTTGAGCATTCTACCTTACGCTATTCAACTACTTTCTCACAACAACCCAGTATGCAATCTATACAAAAGTCACATGATGATGACATAGAATGGCTATCTTCTGATCTATCAATTATTTCTGATTTGGGCAGAGATAATTTTGTCACTTTCAATACCTCCAAGACTCAATTTCTCCATTTAACTAACCGTCGCAATATTCCACCAGACAATCAATTATTCTTCAACAATACACAATCAACCCTTCATCTTCTCTCAATATTCTTGGTGTATCTTTTTCATCCAACTTCTATTGGAAGATCATATTACCACTCTTGCTAAAAAACAGCTTCCCTGAATTTGGGTATGCTCATCCATCTCCGTGGATTCTTCACACCCACACAGCTTCTTGCTCTGAATAGGGGCCCATGTATCGAGTATTGTTCGCATGTACGGGGAGGTTCCACTCATACCACACTTCTCAAAAGAGTGGAGTCGCATTTTGCCTCATTATCCCACTTCTTCTTACTAGTTCCCTACAATCGCTTTCTACACACTGCAATGTTGCATCTCTTTCACTATTCTATCGCTATTACACCCACCGTTCAACACACTCCCACTCCTTTTCTGTCCAACTCTCCAACCCAAGAATTGACAAATGTTCCCATTCTTTTTGCTACTCAACTAGTAAACTCTGGAACTCTCTCCCTCAATCAATCTTTCCTTCATCCTATGCCTTAAACTGCTTTAAACTTCGTGTGTCCAAGCATTTTGACCACAGCCTCCCTTGAATTTGGCTCTCTATCACTTTTTTTACTCTGGGGAGACACTCGTTACAGGCAACCTGTAGAGGCAAACTTGTAGAGGTTCAATGCATTGAAGACAGAGACGTCCTTCATTAGAAGGAAGGACTTCTTGTACGAATCCCCACACATCCAACTGTTACACAGATATTTTCAATTACATTATTTTGTGAGAATGAGGGAGCGAAAGAAGATGCTTGTTTGTTTGTATGTAACAAATGGAAGGAGCGTGTAAGGGACTATGGTTCTGTGGATGCAAGGATTGTGTGGGTAAGAGTGAAAATAGGAATATAAACATGGGTGGTTGTGTGTGGGTATGCTCCGACCGAAGATAAACCTGTAAGAGAGAAAAAGGAGTAATGGGTGAATGTTGAGGCGTGCCTGGAAAAGTTTGGTAAGAGCAAAAATATATTTCTGATTTGGGGATATGAATGGTAAGGTGGGTGATAAGAAAGTTGATGGAGTGATGGGATGGTGGGGTGTACCGTCAGAGGTGAATGGGAATGGTAGTGCACTTGTGGACATATGTGTGCGGAGGAGATTGTGGATAGCCAACACCTTCTTCCGACACATAATGATACACAGGTATACATGGAAAGTGGAGTGGAGGAGGAAAAATAAAACAGTGGTGGAAGGAAAGGCACTGATTGATTATATATGTGTGGATGAAGGAAATAAGAATTCGGCGTTGGATGCTGGGGTGTTTAGGGTGTGGGGGGGGGGGGGGGAGATTGTCGGACCATTATGTAGTAGTAGCTTAAATTAGGATACAGAAGAAGTGGGTAAGGAGAGCTGGAGGGAGGCATGAGGAAGGTGGAGTTGAGAAGAGGGTGGAGAGGTTACAGGAGGAGGAGTAAGGGAATGAGGTCAAGAGAGCAATAGAAAGAGGACTAGGTAGTTTTGACCTGGAAGGTATGGAGGAAGTGGAAGAGGTGAGCATAGTGTTTAAGTAAAAGATATGTGCAGTATGTGAGGAGGTATGTGGAGTAAGGAGAAGAGGGAGGGGAGTGAAGGGTAGAGCATGGTGGACTGAAGAGGTAAAAAGAAGACAAGAAGAAATCGTATAGAGAGTGGTTGGGTAGTAGAGGAAACACAAATATGGAGAGACAGAAAAGAGCGAGGTACTTGGAGAAAAAGAGTGGCGGAGAGAGTAGTGAAGGAAAGTAAGAGAAGAGCAGATAAGGAATTCCTAAGGAATCTAATTTTAAAATGGAGGGAGTGTAAGACACTGTTATGGAAAGAGGTCAGGAAAGTTAGGGAGGGTAGTAAGGATGTGAAAGATAAGAATGGGCGAGTGTTAGCCGAAAAGCAAGAGAGAGTCAAGAGATGGAGGGAGTACTTCAACTAATTGTTAAACGAAAGGAATGAAACACCAGCAAACAAAGTTGGACGGGGTAGGGGAGGGAGAAGAAGAGAAATATTAGAGAAGGAGGTGGGGATCAGGAGGACAGCAGTGTGTGAAGCCATAAAAAGAGTGAAGATGGGGAAAGCATCAGGAATAGATGGAGTGTGTGGGGAAATGCTGAAGTATGGTGGTGAGATAGTGAACGAAAGGGTATGGAAAATGTTTAAACTAGCATGGGAGAAGGAAGTGCGCCTGATGACTGAAAGACAGGCATATTATAGTCCCCCTGTATAAGGGTAAACGGGAAAGAGGAGTGTGTGGTAAACACCGGGGAATATGTCTTCTAAGCATGGTAGGGAAGGTGTACAGTAAGGTAGTGATCAGGAGAGTGAGAGCGAGAATGTAGAAATGGGTAGGTGACGAGCAGGGCGGGTTTAGAAAGGGAAGAGGATTTATTGATCAGATTTTTGCCATAAAATGTGTTGTGGAGAAATATCTGGAGAAGCAACAAAAGTTGTATGCTGCCTTTACAGACTTCATCCTTTCCCAAAGAAGGGTGACCGCTCTCAACCCTACAACTATTATCCAATTGCTCTCATTCCTTGCATCTTTAAAGTTTTTAAAACTATCCTTAATTCAAAATTTCTTAAGCATATATCTTCCCATAATCTACTTGCAGATCGGCAGTATAGTTTCCTTAAAGATCACTCTACTGGTGATCTTGCTTATTTTAATAACTCTTGGTCATCCTCCTTTCGGAATTTCGGTGAGATTATTTCTATTGCACTAGATATATCGAAATCCTTCGATGGAGACTTATTCTTTCCTTTGTTTTATGTGTACGGAGGCGACAAAAGGTAGGTTGGCTGTACCAAATGTTTCCCCCACAGTTAAAAGAATCACAGAGCCAAATTCAAGGGATGTTAGAGTCAAAATGCCTGGATACACAAAGTTTAAAGCAGTCTAAGTCAAAGGATGAAGGAAAGATTGATTGAGGGAGATACTTACAGAGTTTACTTGTTGAGTAGAAGAAAGACTGAGATAATTTGCCAATTCTTGGGTTGGAGAGCTGGACAGAATAGGAGTGGGACTGTGTTGAAAGGCGGGTGCCTCGCACTCGCCACTAGGGAGTGGGTATACTGTACACTGAGAGAGCTCTGAGGAACACTGATTGTTGTAATAGCGATAAAAGACTGAAAGAAATGCATATATGTGGCATGTAGAAAGAGATTGTAGGGAACTAGTAAGAGGAAGCGAGTTGATGAGGCAAAATGCTTTTGATTATACTTGTTTGAGAAGTGCAGTATGGGTGGAGCTTCCTCACACATGCGAACAGTATTCAGTACAGGGGCGCACTGTGCCCCGAACAACACAAAAAGTTGTGCGGGGGTGAAGAACCCACTGAGACGGTTAAGCACACCTAACTTTTGGGAGGCTGTTTTAGCAAGAGTGGTAATATGATCTTTCCAAGAAAGGTCAAATGAAACAGATACATCTAGAATGTTGAGAGAAGATAAAGGGTTGAGTTGTGTATTGTTGAAGAATAGTTGATAGTGTTGTGGAAGATTGTGATGGAGAGATAGAGGGAGAGACTGGGTCTTGGAGGCATTGAAAGTAACAAAAAAAAATTCTGCCCCAATCAGAAATAATTGAAAGATAGGCATTCTATGGCCTTGCCACGTTTTGTTTTGGAGTGTTTGCATGATGGGTTGATGTGAAAAACTAGTTGATTAGTGTAAGGTAGAGTCATCAGCATATGAGTGGATAGGACTAGTGGTAAATTCAGGAGTTCATTGATAAATATTAGAAAGATAATTTGAGACAGAACAGAACCCTGAGGAACACCGGAGTTGATAGGTTGAGGAAATGAACGATGGTCATCCACAACTGCAGCTATGAACAGTTTGAAAGGACATAAATCTCTAATTTCCAATCTACACTTCTTCGGTTTCTATCCCTCTATCTGTGACTTTGTCTCTAATTTCCTTTCTGACCGTTTCATAGCTGCAGTTGTGAACAGCTATCGCTCACTTTCTCAACTTATCAACTCTGGTTTTCCTCAGGGTTCTGTCCTGTCTTCTGTCCTCCTCCTATCTATCTATCTATCTATCTATTGCCTGACGCCGTGATCCCCGAAGGGGTGGCCACCGACGAACCGCCCCCATGCACCTCTGTTCCCAGTCAGTCGATGCCCCTCCTCCCAACCAGCACCGCCTTCATCCATATACTTCCTCACTCCATCTTTCCACCTCTCCTTCGGTGCACCTCTCCCTCTCTGTCCTTCCACCTCGCTCTCGTACACCCTCTTAGTCATTCTCTCGCTTTCCATACATTCCATTTGGCCGAACCATCTCAAATTGTTCCTTTTCACACTTTCAAGCACATCTACCTCCACACCACACCTCCTTCTTACTTCCTCATCCGTCTGTCTATCCCTCCATGTAACTCTGCACGCACTTCTCAAGTAACTCATTTCCACCGTTCTCACTCTTGGTCTGAGTCTCTTCCCGAACATCCACGCTTCGCTTCCATGAGTCAGTGTCGGGATTACCACACTGTCATGCAAGGACTTCTTCACTTCCATACTGACCACCCTATTTCTTGTTACTGCATTCAACGTTCCCACAACCCTCTTTCCCTGTTGCACACTCTCCCGCACTTCTTCATCCATAGTCCCATTATTACGCAACACACTGCCCAGATACTTATATGAGCTGACGATCTCAACTGTTCAACACTCTACCTTACACTATTCAACTACTTTCTCACAACAACCCAGTATGCAATCACTCCAAAAGTCACATGATGATGACATAAAATGGCTATCTTCTAATCTATCAATTATTTCTGATTAGGGCAGAGAAAATCTTGTCACTTTCAATACCTCCAAGACCCAATTTCTCCATTTAACTAACCGTCGCAATCTTCCACCAGACCATCATTATTCTTCAACAATACACAAATAAACCCTACATCTTCTCTCAATATTCTTGATGTATCTTTTTCATCCAACCTCTCTTGGAAAGATCATATTACCACTCTTGCTAAAAACAGCTTCCCTGAAGTTGGGTATGCTCAACCATCTCCGTGGTGTCTTCCCACCCACACAGCTTCTTGCTCTGAATAGGGGCACAGTGAGCCCATGTATCGAGTATTGTTCGCATGTATGGGGAGGTTCCACTCATACCACACTTCTCAAAAGAGTGGAATCGCATTTTGCCTCATTATCTCTTTTCCTCTTACTAGTTCCCTAACAATCTCTTTCTACACACTGCAATGTTGCATCTCTTTCACTCTTCTATCTCTATTACACCCACCTTTCAACACACTCCCACTCCTATTCTGTCCAACTCCTATTCTGTCTCTCAGTCTTTTTTTCTACTCAACTAGTATACTCTGGAACTCTCTCCCTCAATCAAACTTTTCTTCATCCTATGACTTAAACTGCTTTAAACTTTGTGTATCCAAGCATTTTGACCACAGCCTCCCTTGAATTTGGCTCTCTATCACTTGTTTTACTCTAGGGGAGACACTCGTTACAGGCAACCTGTAGAGGCAAACTTGTAGAGGTTCAATGCATTGAGGACAGACACGTTCTTCATTAGAAGGAATTAGGACTTCTTGGACAAATCCCCACACATCCAACTGTTACATAGATATTTTCAATTATATTATTTTGTGAGAATGAGGGAGCGAAAGAAGGTGTGTGATTGTTTGTATGTAACAAATGGAAGGAGCGTGTAAGGGACTATGGTTCTGTGGATGCAAGGATTGTGTGGGTAAGAGTGAAAGTAGGAATACTAACGTGGGTGGTTGTGTGTGAGTGTGTTCCGACCGAAGATAAACCTGTAAGAGAGAAAAAGGAGTTATGGGTCAATGTTGAGGCGTGCCTGGATAAGTTTGGTAAGAGCAAAAATATATTTCTGATTGGGGATATGAATGGGAAGGTGGGTGATAAGAAAGTTGATGGAGTGATGGGATGGTGGGGTGTACCGTCAGAGGTGAATGGGAATGGTAGTGCACTTGTGGACATATGTGTGGGGAGGAGATTGTGGATAGTCAACACCTTCTTCCGACACAAAATGATACACAGGTATACATGGAAAGTGGAGTGGAAGAGGAAAAATTAAACAGTTGTGGAACGAAAGGCACTGATTGATTATATATGTGTGGATGAATGAAAGAAGAATTCGGCATTGGATGCTAGGGATGTATGTACAGTATAGGTGTGAGAAATAAATTGAGTACACCGGTATCTGGGGAATGTTGGCAACAACCTTCCGATAGGGTAA
>JAGKTK010042367.1:0-12907 GCA_018397895.1 Paralithodes camtschaticus
CTAAATGACAGGACATATTCATCACACAATAATAAGACTATGTTATTCTATGACGTTCCGAAACACTTTTCTAACCCTGTTTTCCACATGTAAACAAAACCTTTCTGCCCTCCGCTAGCTTTGAAATATTCGTTTTTACCCCTTAGACCGGATGTATTTTGTATTTATCGATAACTTTCGATGTGTAATTTATCCATAGTTATAAATAATAAATTATAAATAATTAAATAATCTTATTATTGCCTGACGAATACGTTCTGTTATTTATGAAAACGTCAACTGAAACACCCTGTATATAGATATATATATATACAGTGAACCCTCAAATTACGCAGGGGATGCATACTGTGCTGTCGGCGCGTATGTTCGTTTGCGCGTACATGGGAGTTAAATATAAATGGGGAATATAGGTATTGGTCTGGGTCCGACCGAAAGTTGTACTATTTCTACCTTTCATCACCTAAATTCCACTAATATATAACATATTACTGTACAAATATGCTTTTATAACCTAATCTACCACACACAATATATTTAATGTATAAAAATAAGACACAAACGTAAATTAACTCACATTGATAGTGGTTGAGCAACGCCGATGTTACGGATCTGCGCCATCGATCAATAGCGCTGCACCCGAAAGTTCCGAAACGGATCGACCGAAATAATAGGCCTAGCTGCCTAGGCCTACTGGTAAAGTTTTGAGTCGAAAAGTAATACAAAAAATACAAAAGTAAGTAATATATAGTTTCATATAGCCTACAAGTCAAGTGAGATAGTTCAATAGCTCATATACATATTAAGGAATTGGCTTCACATAATTTAGCCAGGGGAGAGCAGTGAGCTTTGAAGCGACTTTCGAGAAGTGTAAACAATCTCGCCTCCAACTCCTGAACAGAAACAGATTTTCCTTTTCCGATTGTGTTTGCTCAATAAAAGATACATGTAATAAAAAACGAAGAACTGTCTTTTAATAGATTCATACTACCCTGTTGAGCTTTATAGATACATAATAGCTTGGTACGGGAGATGTGTCTCTCTCCACTGTCAACGGTGACGACGTCGGAGGGTCCGGCGTCACGCCATATGGCCGCCCAAAACTCTCCAACATATACGAATCGTCTCCCGCTCGTTCGCTCGGTGCGTACTTTTGAATAATTGAGCATACTTTTCGATTTCTTGCCTCAATTGTGGTTCAAGCGTAGCTTTCATTACACGTAGATAAATTGCGCGTACTTTGAGGGTTCACTGTATATATATATAATTGTGCTGTACACAGTATTAGTGCATTACCACAAAGCCCACCAAAATTCCAAAAAAGACCCTCATTGTTCCCAGATTAAATAGCATTGTATGAATATTTCCATATTCATAATATGCTAAAGGGGGGCAATGCCTAGTGGGTTCATTGCTCAATAGGTGGCGTTCTGAGAGTGAGGGTCCGAGTCTAGGTGGTGAGACAGTGAAGCACTGGAGCGAAGCAGCTTCAGAGATGTGGCTGCTTCGAGCCGTGGGTTGGCAACCATGCATCTTGGAAGGCAACATATCAGGGGCTGGTTGTATCCCAAAGTGCTTCATATGTCTCACTCCTTAGACTGGAACGAGACCTCACAGGCTTCGCTGTTCAATGTACGGTTGAATGTACAGGCTCTAAGCCTATGCCCAAGAGGGAGTAGTAGGAATATAGAAAAACAATATATATATATATATATAGATCTATACATTCTATATATATATATATATATATATATATATATATATATATATAGAGAGAGAGAGAGAGAGAGAGAGAGAGAGAGCACAATGTAGTACAAAGGAAATTAAGCAACAACAAATCTAGTGACTCCTTGAGGCTGCTTGTCCTCTAAAATACTGATGCTCAGGAGTTCAAACAGTGGCTTAGAGTGGGTAAGGGAAAAATGGAAAGGGAAGTACTGCCCTCAGTCTAATGTCCGTGGCAGGATTAGGAGCTCTTAGTAAGAGGCAGTTGGGTTAGTATGATGAGAGTAAAGCTGTATATATTATCTACCTCTTATTAGTATCTGGGGAAAAAAGAGCATCATCTTAGTTTTTTTTATAAAAGCAATAATCCTTGATGAAGTTGAGGGGAAAACAAGTTATTCATTTGCAAATGCAGGCAGTCGCGTATTAACGGCAAGGTGTTTGTCTAGATGAAGTTTAACCCTGCAAGCGCGATAAGCCTTATGGAAGTATCTGTATAGCATACGCGATAGGCCTCACGGAAGCAAGACCATGAAGAAGAAAAAAATCCAAAATGCCCCAGTGGCTCTCAAAACAAAGGAATATGTGATTAGGTGAGATAATTCCCATCTAGTACCTCCTAACACTCATCCACATGTGTCTCCCCCCCCCCCCCCTTTTCCCTCCTATTTGCCCCCTCCTCAATTATCGGCTATTTTTCCTCTCATTTCCGTCATCTATCGATTATTTTCCGCGCCAATTATTCTCAGGCCGGCTCGGAGGCAACATTGAGATATTTAGAGACCCTATAGAAGTCTGAAATCTCTCCCAGGGAGCTCATTTGTATGCTCAGTTGCAGAGGGAGGATGCATGTCTCTTTCCCAGTCACCCCAGAATACGACCTGGCGGCGATAACATAAATTGTTTTGCCATCTAATTGCTGTTCCCGCTTCTCTTATCACTCGTCAATATTTATATGTTCATCATTATAAATAAAATAAATGCACCTGGAAAAGAAATAATGCTTTATATGGTAAATATAACAAATTCTGTCAAAATATAAGGGTAGAAATTATGTTTCGTGTACACTTTTCATTACCTAATTTTCGCGCTCCTCGGGTTAAAAGAACTAAAGGTGCTGCAGTCTATAACATCTCGAGGAAGCCCATTCCACGAGTTGACACTTCTATTGCAGAAGAAACTCTTAGACTCGTGTGAGTTGAAAGATTTTCCAATAATTTTGCAACCATTTTCCCGCGTGTAATTTGATTGGTCGATACTGAAGTACTTATTTCAACTCATATTGTTGATGCCTTTAATGATTTTGAACACTTAAATTAAGTCACCGCTTAATCTGTGCTGGGTTAATGGCAATATATATATATATATATATCTAAGACACTCCTTGTATGGTTTGTTCTTTTGGCTAGGTATAATTTTGGTAATATTGTATAAGAGGGCGGAGTTAGGAATTGTAAAGAGTTAGGATTATATCTTTGGATTTGTGCTTATAAAGCCAAATATTTGGTGTGCCTTCTTAACAATGTCCATACATTGTGTGTGGAGTAAGGAGAAAAGGGAGGGGAGTGAAGGGTACAGCATGGTGGACAGAAGAGGTAAAAATAACTGTTGAAGACAAAAAGAAAGCGTATAGAGAGTGGTTGAGTAGTAAAGGGAATGAAGATTTAGAAAGACAGATAAAAATGAGGTACTTGGAGAAAAAGAGAGTGGTGAAGAGAGCAGTGAAAGAAAGTAAGAGAAGAGTAAATGAGGAATTTGGAAGGAATCTGATTGTAAAATGGAGGGAGTGTAAGAAACATTTCTGGAAAGAGGTCAAGAAACTTAAGGAAGGTAGCAAGGGAGATAGTAAGGGTGTGAAAGATAAGAATGGGAAAGTGCTAGCCAAGAAGCAAGAGAGAGTCGAAAGATGGAGGGAGTACTTCAACGAGTTGCTAAATGTAAGGAATGAAGAGCCAGCAAACATAGATGGATGGGGTATGGGAGAGAGAAGAAGAGAAGTAGTGGAGGAGGAGGTGGGGATCAGGAGGTCAGAAATTTTGGAAGACATGAAAAGAGTGAAGCTGGGGAAAGCACCAGGAACAGATGGAGTGTGTGGGGAAATGTTGAGGTATGGTGGTGAGATAGTGATCGAATGGGTATGGAAAATGTGCGAACTAGCATGGGAGAAAGGGAGTGAACCTGATGACTGGAAGACAGGCATAATAGTCCCCCTATATAAGGGTAAAGGAGAAAGAGGAGTGTGTGGTAGCGACCAAGGAATATGTGTCCTAAGCGTAGTGGGGAAGGTGTACAGTAGGGTAGTGATTGAGAGAGTGAGAGTGAGAACGGAGAAATGGATAGGTGACGAGCAGGGAGGTTTTAGGAAGGGAAGAGGATAGGTAGAAAAGATTTTTACCCTGAATTGTGTTGTGGAGAAATATCTGGAGAAGCAACAAAAGGTGTATGTTGCCTTTATGGACTTGGAGAAGGCTTATGACAGAGTGGATAGAGAAGGTATGTGGAAAGTACTTAGAATATACGGAGTAGATGGCAAGTTGCTGAAAGCAGTGAAGAGCATGTATGAGGGTGCAAAAGCGGCAGTACGTGTGGAGAATGAGCAGAGCGAGTTCTTTGACCTGAATGTTGGGTTCAAACAGGGGTGTGTGATGTCCCCGTGGTTGTTTACTGTATACATGGATGGAGTAATAAAAGAAATACAAGGAAGAGCACTGGATGTTGGTGTATCGCTGATAAGGGAGGGAAATGAGTGGAAGCTGCCTATACTGCTGTTTGCTGATGATACAGTTCTGATGAGTGATAATGAATGGGAGTTGCAGGGTCTGGTAAATGCATTTGGAACAATGTGCGAAAAATGGAATCTGAAGGTAAATGCCGGGAAGAGCAAGGTTATGGTCTTCGAAAGAGGTGAAGCCACAGAGTGTGAGGTGAAGTTGAACGGTCAGGCTATGGATATTGTTAGCTCATTTAAGTACCAGGGCCGTGTGTTGAGTAAAGATGGGACTATGGATGAAGAAGTGTGGTAGAGGGTGGAACAGGGAAAGAGGGTTGTAGGAACGCTGAAAGCAGTAACACGAAATATGTTGGTCAGTATGGAAGTGAAGAAATTTTTGCATAACAGTGTGGTAATCCCGACACTGACTTACGGAAGCGAAACATGGACGTTTGAGAAGAGATTCAGACCAAGAGTGAGAGGGGTGGAAGTGAGTTACTTGAGAAGAGTGTGCGGAGTTACATGGAGGGATAGACAGACGAATGAGGAAGTAAGAAAGAGGTGTGGTGTGGAGGTAGATTTGCTGGAAAGTGTGAAAAGGAGCACCTTGAGATGGTTTGGCCATATGGAACGCATGGTAAGCGAGAGAATGACTAAGAAGGTGTACAAGCGTGAGGTGGAAGGACAGAGAGGAAGGATGGAGTGAAGAAGTATATGAGTGAAGGCGGTGCTGGTTGGGAGGAGGGGAATCGACAGACTGGTGACAGAGGTGCACAGGGGCGTTTCGTGCGTGGCCAACCCTTCGGGGATTACAGCATCAGTCAATAAATAGATAGATAGGATTATATCTTTGGATTTGTGCTCAAATAACCTGCCTATAAAGCCAAATATTTTGTTTGCCTCCTTAACAATTTTCGTACATTGTTGACTGGGTTTTAGATTATTAAATATTGTTACCGTACTCCAAAATCAGTTTCTCTCTCTACACTCTTAAGCTGTGTGCCATGCATTGAATAGTTTGCTTTCCCATTTTGATTTCTGATATGGAGTACTTTACATTTAACCGCATTGAAACACATTTGCCCAACTTGAGCCCAACATGACACCTTTTCTAGATTATGTTGCATAACTTAAACATGTTCATTTAAGAGTATGTTATTTGCAATTTAGGTATCGTCACCAAACTTTGTGATTGTACAGGTCTGACCCTCATCTATGTCGTTAATGTAAACTAGGAAGAGAATTGGCCCCAGTACTGATCCCTGGGGTACGCTCCTACTTACATTGATCCATTTGGATGCTTTACCGTTTATGGCTACTGTTTGCTTTCTGTCACTGAGCCAATTGTCTATCCATTACAACATACACATCTTGTATTCCATGCTCTTTTATTTCTGCCAATAAACATTAGTGTGGAACTTTTTCAAAGGCCTTTTGAAAATGAAGGTATATATTATCTACAACTTTACTCTCATTACATAGGTTGAGAATATCATGGAAGAAGTCTAAGAAGTTTGCTAGGCATGAGCGTTTGGTACGAAAACCGTGTTGAGTATATTTAACCTGCTGAGCCCCAGCTAGTTAGTAATAAATGTACCACCAGGGCCCAGAGGGTTGAAATTTTGTTTTTTCCAGAAACAATAGCGAATGGGTTAGGAATGAAGGAAAAACCACGAAAAACCGATCAAAAAGCTCAATAAATGGTCCTACAGAGCCCCCGAAAACGGATTTTACAAGGGTAAAAAATTGAAGGCAATTTCCCCCCAAAAAAAGGTTTTTGCGTGCTCACGCGCATGCGGTTGGACTTTGAGAGTTTTCAACCATCGGCATGGTTGCGTGGGATACTTACACAGTTTCCATACAAATCTGAGCCCTCTAGGTGCCATAGGACCGAAGTAATTAACCTGGACGCAACCATTGCGTCGCTGGGTTCTGGTGATCGAACATTGCAGACGCAACACGTGCGACGCTGGGTCTCAGCGGGTTAAGCATGTTCTTTTCCTCTAATTGATTTACGATTCTGTCTCTTATGAATGTTTCTAGCGTTTTACATACAACTGAGGTTTACCTAATTGGACGATAGTTACTTGGTAAGGATTTGCTTCCTTTTATTAATATGGATGTTATGTTGGCGAGCTTCCACTGATCAGGCATAGTCCCAGACTGCAAGGATTTATTGAAGAGCATTGTAAGTGATTTGGAGAGCTCATACTTAGCTTCCTTTAGAACTCTAGATGAAATTGTATCAGGTCCAGGTGATATATTAACCTTGAATTTTTCCAAACTGTTCAATAAATCTCTCTCTGTAACGCTGTTTATGTTTAAAACGTCACCATTATGTATCTGAGCAAGAGGCAATGCTATAGGGATATCACTACGATCTTCTGTTGTAAAATCGGATGCAAAGAAGGTATGGTGGTATTATTCATTTATACTTCATCTTTGGTGTACTCTTCAGTTTCATCGGCTAACGGTCTAATACCTAAAGTAACTACTTTCTTCTTTCTGATGTAACTATAAAATTATTTCGGGTTTGTGTTACTTTGATTCGCAGCATGTAAATTTTACTTTTTTCTTTTCTTAATTTACTTATTGGCTTTGCGTCGTAGTTCTATGAATTTCACCCATTCTTCGTCATTCTGTGAGGATTTTAATATATCATGAGCGTTCTTTTTAGCATGAAAGACGTCTGAAATATCTTTATTGAACCATTTTGGCTTATCATTATGGACGACATGTTTTCGATGGTATGCAGTCTTGCACTGCTTTTAAGTATGTGATCGTGAAAAATGTTCATGGTATATTTATGTTGTTACTATTTACTAAATAATTACCGACAGTTTCATAAACATTGCTCTAAGTTTACAAAAGTTTGCTTTTTTAAATTTAGGACTTTTTCATTGCTGCTATTCAGTTTGCTACTATTAAACTTTAAGCTGAAAGTTATCGTATGATGGTCACTGTTACTGAATTCTTTCACCAACATTCATACTCACTACCAAGCGAATACAAGTTCAACTACCGTACATTATTACCACAGATCGGAGATTGAGCAAATTTTAAAAGTGACTTTTTTTACAATTTGGCATAGAGGTCATGTCCGGAATGTGAAGTAAGCATATCGCCCCATTGAATCATAGGAAAATTATTATCGCCAAGCATTACGGTATCTTGTGTCTTAGTTAATTCTGCAATTTGTTCATAATATTCCCGGTCAGTTTGCACTAATTCAGTTGGGGGTCTGTATATTAAAGATATTGTTATTAGTTCCTTGCATATTTTCTAATAGTTCATAAGATATGTCAATATTTGCATTATGAGGTTTTGACATTAAGACAAATTTTGGACTTTCCTTGATAATTAACAAAAGTTCTCCTCCATTTTTATTTATTTTACTTTTCTCAAGGATTGTATTACCAGAAAATGTGTATTCTGCTAAAAAAAATCTGTCTTCCGTATTTAAACCAAGATTCTGTAATGCCCATTATGTCATAATATTCTGTAAACTCAATTTTCTCTAGATCTGAAAATCTATTGTGTATGCTACGAGTATTTACTTAGAACACGTTTAGACTATTAGAGTTATATTTTAATGAATGCATTTTGTCCGAATTGTTGGTTCTTATTTGACTTGCACTACTCTACCTGGCTGCCCTCGGTTAACCCCGTATTTTGAATGGAAATCCTTGACTGCATCGTTCAGCAGATGGCCAAGACGTGCAACTCCTACTTGGTTGAAATTGACGCTGTCTCCTGTTTTTTGTTTTTGTCATAGTAAAAATTATCCTACATGTCGCCAAACCGATGTCCTCCTTCCTTCAGAGAACAGTAAGTAGGCGATTTATACTGAACTCTGCTAGTTAGCAGCGGACCATGAAGTCGCCCACAAGCCAAACTTCTGTTTTCTCTTCCTCGTCAGTAGCAAGAATCTTGAAACGGTTTTGACATGTTGTTAAGGGGATGATCTGCCTGCTACCGGTACTGGAATGCACATTGCTTCTCACTAAGCGAAAGTTTGTCCTGGGGGGATAAAGGGTAGAGTCATTAATATATTCTGGAACATCTGGGGAAGCTGCTGGTGCGGGTACTGGTGCCGTTTGCACTGGAATGGTGGCAGTCGGCATTGTGGTGATGGTTTCTTGAGCCAATGATCTACGTTGAGTGTGTCTGAGAGAGAAAGAAAATTTGAGTATTTATATGTTATCACATCTTCATGCTGTATGTACTGCACGTACTACACCAGCATGTGTTTGATAGATCATTACTTCACTCATGTTTGGTTGCTGTAATCAGCTGACACACCCTACTACTGTAACATGATAGGCAACCTTTCTTCCCATTTCCTTTCACAGAATAGTGTATATATAGAGCATATGTAGTCACATCACACCTGAAGATGGCTCAAGATTATCTGAATCTGTGAATCCTGAATCCTGTGGTTGCTGCTCCCTTGAACATAGACTAAACCCACTGAAGATACTGTGATTGGGGTAAAGCTGTTGTATGTACATCAACTATAATCATCCTCCAAGATGCATAATGAAGACTTGCTGGCACCGATTGTTGCACCCTTAGGTCTGGTACTAACGAAGCCGTAGGAACCCAGAATGTACAGAGCATATATAGTGTTTCTCTCAGAATGGTACTACCCTCACATACTGTATGTACAAAGGAGGATTGTATATAGTGGTAGCGGGCAAGGAGACTGTCCTATTAACCCGTAAACGGCTGCAAAGCTCTTAAGAGGTATTACTGGGTGATGGCGGCAAAGCTCTTAAGAGGGAGTCCTAAAAAAAACATTTAAACAGCCCCAGTAGCACTAAACAATTTTTTTTTTCCCTATACCTCATATCACTCCTCCACATCCCCTCCTTCCTCCCTTTCCCCTCCCCCTTCAATTATCACCTATTTTCCCTGTTATTCCCTAAGTTGTTGGTATATTTTTGTGCTAACATTAGCAAACTGTGTGGAGGATGTGCTTACGTGCCTAGCGGGTGTGTTACATGACCGAGTGTGTGTATGAGTAGGCTCAGTGTGCCTTGAGGCCTCGTGGAGGGAGGGGTTGCCTCAATTTTCTCCATAATTCATGAATGGGCTGGTCCATCTATATTCGCGATTTTGACCAGAAAAATTATATTTTTACTTGTTTTATTGTTGTTACAGGTTACTATCTTCATAGTGAAGGTAAAATAGGCTCATATGAATAAGTAATAACGATATTTATCGTAAAATGACGATTATAGGCCTGAATGGAGCCAATATGCTCACCCATGGGGAGCTAGTTCAACACCCCCCCTCCTCTCCATTTTCGGGTTAAGAGGTATCTAATATCAGGCCAGCCGTGGGGCCATCCACTAAATGTACTGTACACAGTTTGCATCTTTGTGGCTGATTCTGGTGGTATGCTCAAATGCCACTGGATCTTGTCCCTTGAATATATTCATGAGTGAGGTTAGTGGAGCCTGCCTCTATGATAGCCAGTGACCTGGGAATATTATTGTTTCACATCCTGGCTGATTTACCCAAGTCTCTCCCAAATTAAATAAATGAAGGGCGGATGAGTGAAGACCTAATTTGCTCTTGTATTTGGGACTAGTGAAGAAAAACATTAATTTCATCGCAAAGTTCCTACAGGAGAACTAAGTTTATACACTACGTTGACGAAGATTTTGTTTAAGAAATTTCATACTGTCTACGTCCTACTCTCTGAATTCATTCTTAATTAATGTACTCTGCACTGACTCACAGAGACCATATATACTCTGTATTTGTATGTGACGTTTTGTCCCCTTTCTCTCTCTCTCTGTCTCTCACTCTCTAATACTCTCTCTCTCTCTCTCTCTCTCTCTCTCTCTTTCTCTTTCTCTTTCTCTCTCGCAGGGATCGGTACTAGGGCCAATTATTTTCCTAGTTTACATCAACGACATACTGTAGATGAGGGGCTCACCTGTACAATCTCGAAGTTTGCTGACGATACACAACAAATTGCAAATAGTGTACTCTCAAAAGAACAAGTTGAAGATATGCAACACAATCTAGATAAATTGTCATGTTTGGCTCAAATTTGGCAAAATAAATTTCAATGTGGGTAAAAGTAAAGTACTACATATCGGAAACCGAAATGAAAAAGCAAACTATTCGATGAATGGCATCCAGCTAAAGAGTGTAGACAGATAAACTGATTTAAGAATAACAATATCGACTAACCTAAAACCCAGTCAACAATGTACAGAAGTTGTTAAGAAGGCAGACAAAATATTTGGCGTTATAAGCAGGTTATTTGAGCATAAATCGAAAGATGTAATCCTAACTCTTTACAATTCCTTAGTCCGCCCTCTTCTGGAATATTGCGTTCAATCCTGGTGTCCTTACTACCAAAAAGATATGGAAAAGCTAGAACAAGTTCAATGTAGAGTTACCAAAATGATACCTTGCCTAAAGAACAAGCCATGCGAGGAGCGTCTTAGTGAATCAAATATATTTCCTTCAACGCAATGCAGATAAAGAGGCGACTTAATTCAAGTGTTCAAAATCATCAAAGGCATCGACAATATGAACTGTAGTAAGTACTTTACTATTGACCTTTCTAATTACACAGGGAAACTATTGCAAAATTATTGGTAAATCTTTTAACTCACACGAGTCTAAGAATTTCTTCTTCAATTGAGTTGTCAACTTGTGGAATGTGCTTCCCTGAGACTTTATGGACTGCAGCACCGTTGATTCTTTTAAACTTCGACTAGACAAATATCTTGCCTCAAACCTGCTACTGAGTGTGTTTGTTAATGAATAACTTTATTTTTTTCCCCCTCAGATCTATCAAGGATTATTGCGCTTACTAATTACTAAGACGTTACACTGTGTTATGTTACTAACCCAACTGGCCCCTACTAACTTCTCCTAATCCTGCCACAAACATTTTTCCAATTTGCCCTCACCCACTCTAAACCACTGTTTGGACACTTGATCCTCAGTGTTTTGGAGGAAAAGCAGCCTAGAGGAGTCGCTAGACCTGTTTTTGCTTGATTTCCTTTGTACTCTCTCTCACTCTCTCTCTCTCTCTCTCTCTCTCTCTCTCTCTCTCTTCATCTAAGAAATTATGTTAAGATTATTAAGCATCAGAACCAAGGTTAAAAAATATCCTGTGGGGATACCTAAACGGCCTCATCAGAAGTTTCCACGCCTTAATTATCGACAAAGTTGTAATCACCCCAAAGGCTATTGTTTTAATTCACCATTTTAAAAGTTTAATCATGGAAGATCTGAAAAACATTAAGGTGAAGATTACACGGGTTATGGTTATTATAGAACTTTGTGTGCCAAACCGGTCCCATGGATTAGTCTTGTAATTGTATTCATAAACATTTGTGGGCCTCTTATGTTTTTCATTCTCCAAATTCAACCATTGTGATTAATCTATGTTTGTAATATGCTTTTTTGTATAAGAACAAATATTGTTAAATTGTTTTTATTATTAAATGCCGAGTACCTGACTTTATTTCAGGCTACTTACAGTACTCAGAAGGCAATGCCATCACTTTATGGAGTGCGATAAATCCTTTAACTGACTGGAGAACAGAGCACACAATTACCGTTTATATGGTTTTATTTATTAAGTTGCAAGGTATGAAAGCAAACAGGTATATATTGACTTAAAGGTAGACTTGATAATATGGGTGGTTATATATAAAAATGACATGCCAAGGTAAATGGCAACGCCTCAATAAGTACAATATGTACAGATACAGAGATAGTAATACCTGTGGACAAAGTACCGACTTATGCGTGTGTGTGTGGGGGTGGAGGGAGGGAGGTAAATTATAAAGTATTAACTGTGTTCTTTGAGAAGTGTTGTATGGAGGTTTCAATCAAGGAAGAGGTATTCAAATATGGTTATAACTTAGTCTCGTAGATGGACTCGCCCAAGTGACTTATAATGTAGATACAGTACATTCTGTCAAAATGGCAAAGGGGATATTGATTGACTTTAAGTTAGGAGGGATCCTGAAGAACAGGAACAATATTACTTATGTACCTTCACTCTTTAGAGTTTGATATGTTTCCCCGGGGTCACAGTCAAGAGGAAATTAGGAGTCCTCTTTTTCTTATCGTAGTCACATTGCGGTGCCTTTGTCTTCTGCTTCGTCATTGGCAGGATCAGATCATCTCCCGTGGGTGCTTCTGTAAGCGAGGCACTTTACCAGATGATATAATATGTACTGGTTCCTCGCCAGGTCTAAGTGGTATGTGCAAGTATCCTTCCAAGTATTAATCCCAATGAGGACAGAAAGTACATCCTTTGATTAGATTATGATCTTAGGCATAAGTAAGTGGAAGGGGGTGGAGAGGAAGGGATTGCACCGGAATCATCCATGGTGGAAGTATGAGCGAAGAGTTTAGCTTTGTCAGAGGAAGACGTTTGAGTAAACCAAAATATATTTGCATTTGACTGAGAGAAAGAAAATGGAATGCATA
>JAGKTK010042368.1:0-12907 GCA_018397895.1 Paralithodes camtschaticus
CCCTTTTTATGTTTATTAGTATTGCTTATTGTATTATTGCTACCATTATTCATGATTATAATCATTGATGCATTTACCATGTATAAATAAACCTACAAATGCACCTTGCCAATTTAAATAATAGTACTTATATACCTGGCTCTTGTATCGTCTCAACCCCCCCCCGGCAAGACAGACCGTGACAGATAGTTTGACTGTGCGGGTACTCCTGGTGGTAGTCGATATTTTAAAATTAATATGTAGACAAAATTAAAAAACACTACCCCTTTAAGGGAAGGATTTTAGTTTGCTCCATAGACCTCCATTAACCTAAGAAGTGCGCATGGGGGGTATGAGACACCACACTCCTGCGCTGACGTATTTGAGCTGTTCCCATCACTAACATCGTTATTTTACTATAAATAGCATTAATACTTATCCATATGTGCCTATTATAGGTTGATTATAAAGGTATTAACCTGTTACAACAATAAAACAAGTGGAAACAGCGTTTGGATGGTCAAAATCGGCGATACAGGCCGGGAGTTACATAATGTATGGCTGAAGCAACCTCCCTCCCCACCACTCTTTCCCAAGTCTGGAGAGAGACTGTCGATCGATACTCTCTCTCTCTCTCTTCCACTCGCTTGGTAACAGTGATGACAACGCCCTGCTACCAACTCGCTAATGTCAGCACGAAAATAGACCACAGAATAAGGGAATAACAGGGAAAATAGGTGATAAATGAAGGAGGGGAGGAAAGTGGGGAAGGAGGGGAGGTGGAGGAGTGATATTTGGCATGGCCCAGTGGTAATAACAAAATAACAAAATAAAATAAAACAATTGGGTGTTTTAAATGATTTTTTGTTTTCCCTTACTCTTAAGAGTCTTTCCGCAGTCCGCCGGGGGAACTCTTAAGAGTCTCCCCTTAGTTCCCGGGTTAAGCTTGAAAATAATACTTAAAAAAAACTTCCTTTGAGATAATTTTGTAAGTTTTTCGGTAGAAAAATTATGCAGCCGAGTGCCGGTTCCTCCTAAATTACAGGATTGCTATCACTCGCCAGGAAATAATCGACAGCTAAATTGCACGAAGGGTTATGACATTCACATACAGGGGGAGACAGGTTATATAATCGCAAAACTCGTGGGGCGAACGTGTACACAAATCAAAACTAATGGGGCTAAACTTGATGGAGAAGGGGGTCCAGAACATAAATCTTCAAGTGGATATCTGCCCTTTAAACGGCCTTGGGATATCATGATGTGCGGGTGATATGGGTAATGGGTTATAATAGTTTGGGATAGATAATAATATTCAACTTTTGTCCCTTCCTTACTATTCTGTTTTCCAATTTTGGTTTACTAGCTGTAGACAATATTATTCAGCTTATATATAATTTGTGGGAACTAGAGAGTTATGTTGATATATTGTGTTCTATAAGGGAATATGTGCTGTAGGACAGTGAGTGAGCAAGTGAGAAATATATATGTTTGTGTCGTTTCTCAACCTATTTAACCTTTGTCTATCGGGGCCCGACTTAAGTCCGTATCAAAAAATCTGGACTATGTGGCGGGGCCTGACTTAAGTCAGTGTGCAATTTTGGCGCAATATTGGCTCTGAGAGAGAGACGAGCGACGGGAGGAGCGTAGGTTGCATCATGACCGCTCGCCACGGCTGCCGTGGGCCTACTGACATCTACTCCACACACATCCACCCTCCCTCCCTCGCTACACACGTAATTATGTAGCGAAATGACCGTATTTTAGCGATTTTGCCCTTCGGTTGCACGATCGTTGCAAGACAACAAGTGATCGTAGAAGGATGGTTCAGGTGTCATTGGAAAGCTCAATTAACGCCCTTTCAGGGTTACATAATTGTATTACGGTGTGGCTCTTGTTTATGCATGATAAAGAGCACGGAAACAAGGTCATTTATGGTAAAAAAAAAAACGCTGGGCGCGTAGTGGAAAAAAACTGACCCGCCCGCTCGTAAGGCGTTAACACAATAAAGCTATTAGAAATGATGACAAAACAAACTAACAAACTAAATTTAGGGTAGGACAGATTTTGTATTTATAAGGTTATGTTAAGTTCGCTTTATTTTTGTATTAACAAGGTTGTATAATAGTTACTTCCCTATATGTAGGGTGTATAGATTGTTGTAGCTAATATAATATTTTGTTTTACAAAATAATGTATGCAACGGTTTACTATGTAATTGTTGTTAGGGGAGGTGTTGTCGAGACTCGTAAATAACTCGACAGTTTAGGTTAAGTAAACATACTGGAAGTTCAAATTAGGCACCAGTATTAGGCTAAGTTATATATCTATATAAAAGATATATACTATTTAGTATTAAGTCTTTATGGGTTTATTATCCATTATTATATCGGGTTGTCATTATAATAAATCCGGTATATCTTGTAGTTAGTTAAATGACGCATTGGTAGATAAGATAACTGCGCATGCGTCATATTCGGGAACCTGAGGGTCCCTCGCTCCAAGACAAATCAGACTCGCTTTACCTACGACCTCGCGAACATCTCCTTCCAGCCGCTCCAATACAACCACCTGTTTCCTGCTAAGTCAACCTAATTCTTATATCTTAGTGGCCACTATATCTTCCATCTATTCCTACCACTATCATTGAGCTATCTATCCCTATCACCCAATAAAAGTAAGTTAACTCTTGTAAGTTTATAGGTAAATTTTACTTTGTTTACTCTTGAATTCTTACAATATGGTCCTTCGATACCTCTGAATTTTGCCTTATGCTGAATTATATTCTTTGTATTTTCTTTCTTCTGCTTTCCTGTTGTCTACTATTTCCTGGCTATTCCTTCTTTCTGTCCCCTGTTTCCGCTTCCCTGGTGTCCCCTGTAGGCATGTGTGGGGTAGTGGGCGGCTAATGGGCCGCCGCCATGTGTTTCCGACCGGCACCTTTGGCGGGGGGGGGGGGGGGGGGACTATGGGCGTGTGATCAGTTTTTGCCCCAAGCATATTAGGTAAGTTTTACCTTTGGGCAATAGCTATGTCAGGGAAATTTATGTGGGCAAGCCGGTGTACCACCCATTTTTCCATGTGGACACTTTTGCCCAAGGGGGTGCTAGGGTGGACACTTTCAAGTCCTCTGCGGCCTGGGAGAGCAACGTCATCATTAATTAGGTGGTAGGATATAGGCTAGGTATTATTGCAACAATTAAATTAATGTAAAGTAGAATTATAAGGGTTAAATTGAATTTGTTCTGTCTTAACTAAAACCTTTTTAAAAAGGGTAATTACCACAAATATTGTTGGTACCATTAGATGTTGGGCTAGCCTAGTTTATTATAAGTTTACAGTTTAAATTGCCTTATTATACGCCTTTTTGGTCTTCCTTCCTTAGTGTACTCTAACAACATTTTGCCACATTTAATATAAGGTTTACCTTTTAAATTTAAGTGTGGAGATATTTATGCGTTCGTTTACTTTTGTTATTGCGTTCCGCTTCATATTTCCCGCTTATTGCCCTACCCCGGCATCATACATTTAATTAATTTATGTATAAGTCGGGGTTCCCTATATCTTGCCTTTATTGGCGTCAGCTAACTTTCTGAGTGCGCTTTACGTCCATATAGATAAGATATAGTATTATTCTATTCTATTTCCTGTGTATTGCCATCATGTCGTTGACACTGTCCCAGTACAAGCGACGCAAGGGGGGTATCAAGAGTGGTTTGACTAGGATCACCGAAGATATTACTACATTTTTAGTTAATGCAGATAATGATGCGATTGAGGCTAAATTAGCTTCGGTATTAAGACAGCTCGAAAATTTCAATTTATGTCGTCGCGAAATGGAAACGCTCTATGAAGATGACACCGAGTATTTCGCGGATATAGAAACAGACGTGGATTATATAGAGTGTCTTGAAAAAGTTATCATCCTCCTCAAAGGTAAGCTAAAACACAAGGAGCCAAATCGTGCTGCAGTCAACAAAAATACCGGTAAAAGATTGCCGAAAATAACCCTTCCTGTGTTTGACAGTGATCCCACTCTATGGCTGAGATTCTGGGATATGTTCCACTGTAGTGTCCACAACAATGTAGAGCTCAGTGACATCCAAAAATTCACCTACTTAAGAGGTCAATTGAATGGCGTGGCAAAACAACTCATTGAAGGTTTCGCAATTGAGGGAGCCAGCTACCAAACAGCGGTTGCCCTTCTACTGAAAACCTATGGGCACAGGGATAGAATTAAGGCGGCACATATAACTAACCTTACTACTTTGAATCCTCCCTCTTAGATTGTCGAGGAACTAAAGGGATTCTATGCTAGTTTTGAAAGTACACTGAGGTCAATAGAGACCCTACAAATTACCCTTCATGAAGCTAGTGTTGTAATTCTCATGAATAAATTGCCATCCCACTAAAGGAAACATTAAAGAGAACTTTAGGTGAAGAAGGTCTGGACCTAGAAAGGTTTGTCCAGGCTTACCAGACAGAAGTGTTCAACATGGAAAGTGTAGCAGAACGGACTACACCACACATACCAGTTGCTTCAGTATCCTTTGCGGTGCAGGAGGCCTCGGTGCGAAGGAAGGGTTGCAAGTTGTGCGAGGGGGCACATGCATGGTTTAAGTGTCTCAGATTCAAAACTAGTGCTCTGAAAGTAAAACGCGCAGAGCAACTCGACCTTTGCACCGGGTGCTTATCTTCAACCCACGGGAGTAATGGTTGTGTGAACCCTGACATCCGTAGCTGCAAGTTCTGTCAAAACAGACACTACCATATCCTCTGTCAGTCCAGATCTCAATGGGACGGTGCAAAGAAGGAGCAAAAACCTCAACAGGTAACAAAGACCAAGACGCAAACTACCACGATGTCTGTGTCGTCAAAGAAGACTAGTATTATCCTCCCAACTGTAATGCTGCCAACAGTTAAGGAATCAAGAGGAACAGTCAAGATGAGAACACTGCTGGATCAGTGCTCACAGCGCACCTTCATTTTAAATTCCGATCTAGACTCGATCCATTATATGAAAGTGGGTGATGAAAAGCTAGAGTTGCGAGGGTTTACCGGAGCATGTGAGAGCAGAAAGTACCCAGTAGTGTCCTTCAAATACAAGTTCCAGGGCAGAAACTATCCTCTACAAGCAGTTGTGGTAGAAACTCTCCCGGATCACAAAGTATCAGAATGCCTTGAAGCAGACATGAGAGTTTTACGAAACAAGGGTTACAAATTAGCTGATCCTCTAATGACACAGACATCTCGACTTGACTTGTTGGTTGGTGCCGATTATTATTATGACTTAGTGCGGCCAGGGTACAAGAAAGAGGGTGACATAATTCTCTTGCCCACTAAATTTGGTTATGCACTAAGTGGCTCCTGCCATAACGACAAGTCTAGCGCCCAAGTAGAGGTAGTTGCAATTTTGAAAGTTGCGGTCACCCCGATGGATCAATATATATCCACGGAATCAAGTAATCCATATCATAATGAATTAAAATGTTTGTGGGAACTGGATCATCTGGTATTTCTCCAAATGAAGATTCAAAGGAAAACATGACTGCAATGGACATATATAAGGAGACAGTAACATACTCTGCACAGATTCAGCAATATGAAGTCAGACTGCCATTGAACCAACATAAAGAGAAGCTGCCTTCGAATTCTGGTTTAGCAGCGGGTCGCCTAAGGGGTCTGCAGAAGCGTTTCAAACAAGAACCTGCCTATTGTAGTCACTACACAAACGTTATCCAAGATCAACTTCATCGTGATTTTATTGAAGAGGTTCCTTTCGGTGTTACTGAAAACAGTCATTATTTGGCATATCACGGGTCACCAAAAATAGCACAATGACGCCCGTTCGTATTGTGTACGACTGTTCCGCTAGTATTGGCAAGGGCAGACCAAGTCTTAATGACTGCCTTTACACAGGGCCATCACTGGTGCCAGGTCTAGCAAAAATATTGCTGCGATTCAGGGTACACAAATATGCCTGGCTAAGTCACATCGAGAAGGCCTTTCTCATGTTGAGACTTCATGAAGAAGATCGTGACTACACCCGATTTCTGTGGCCAAAGGATCCCTTGGATTTATCTTCACCCTTACTTTGCTACCGATTAAAGGTAGTGTTGTTCGGAGCGACTTGCTCACAGTTTCTTCTTAACCCACTGAGCCCCAGAGGCGCAAACAGTGCGTCGGCAATGTATGTAACGCTAAACCCCAGCGACGCAGACGTCTGCGTCAGTGTCACTCCGGTCCCAATTACTCCGGTCCTATGGCACCTAGAGGGCTCAGATTTGTATGGGAACTGTGTAAGTATCCCACGCACCCATGCCGATGGATCGAAAACTCTCAAAGTCCAACCGTGTGTGAATGAGCGCGCAAAAACATGTTTTTTTGGGGAAATTGCATTCAATTTTTTACTCTTGTAAAATCCGTTTTGGGGGGCTCCGTAGGACCATTTTTTGAGCTTTTTGATTGGTTTTTCGTGGTTTTTCCTTCATTCCTAACCCGTTAGCTATTGTTTCTGGAAAAACAAAAATCAGAATCAGCCGGTCCTGGGTGGAACATTTATAAATATTTAGCTGGTACTCAGCGGGTTAATGCCACGGTCTTAAAACATCTTTCCATTATTAAATAGGATCCCAAAGTTGTGGAGGCTATTAAGGAAGGTTTGTACATTGACAATCTCCAGGGTACAGGCAGTGATGAAGAGACTGTCGTTAAGCGTTACTGGGATGCCCAAAGTATAATATCTCAAGCACATTTATATCTCAGAGAATGGGCTACCAATAGTCCTCAAGTATGTGACCTCCTGCAATTGCATGGTATTGCTGCCAAGAATCAAGAGCGAGTGAAGACATAAGGACTCTTATGGTTACCTGACTCTGATCTGTTGACGTTCAACGCTAGTCTCCCAGAGACCAATAAGGCAACAAAGAGAGAGTGCTTAAGAATGGCGGCACAACTGTTCGATCCACTCTGTGTACTACTGCCCGTTACAATAAGGTCCATAATTTTCTTACAGCAATTATGGAGACTGAAACTAGATTGGGACGATCCGCTACCTGACGACTGCGCTACCGAATGGTCTACAGTTACCAAGGACCTGCACCTCTGCTATGACTTTACTTATCCTCGGAGGACGGTATATGCTGATTCAGTGGAACTTCATGCGTTTAGCGATGCAAGTGGTGTCGCCTATGGCACTGCAATACATTTTGTGAGCCCGGAACATAGCTGTCTGGTCATCGCTAAAGCAAAGGTCGGAGCGAGATCGGAGCGAGCATAAGATCCATAACTATACCAAGATTAGAGCTAACTGCTGCTTTGCTAGTCGCCAGATTAAACAAATTTGTGGAGAAAGCCTATCATAAAATTGTAAAAGTCAACAAAATTGTATTATGGTGCGACAGCCAGGTTACATTGCATTGGTTGCGTAGTATGAAGAAGCTTCCAGTGTATGTCGCAAACTGAGTTGACGAAATAAAATCCCTTCTTCCGACTGTAGAATTCCGGTACGTGTCCTCTAAAGCAAATTCTAGTGACTTACTGTCTAGAGGTGTTTCGGCAAAATTTCTGAAGTCTTCTGCGTTTTGGTGGAAGGGGCCCATGTGGCTCCGAAACAAAGACGAGTGGCCAGAAGACATATTACCAGATGACCCAACGCCAAAAGTAACTAGCCAAGTCATTGGGACCAATGATGAACAGGACACACGGTTATGGAACTGGAAAAAATATGGCAGTTATGATAAATTCATTCGGATAGTTGCATGGACTATTCGATACAAGAATAATTTGAAGGCAAAAATTAAAGGGACGTCTCCCACAGACAGTGCCCTCCTCAGAATAAAGGAACTAAAACTAGCAGAAAAGATTATAGCTCAAAGATGCCAGCAGGAATGCTTCCCAAAGGAGTACGAGATGCTGTCTGGTGACAAGGGTACTCGCAATAATTTGGTAAACCAATTAGGACTTGTCATGAAAGGAGGATTAATTGTATGTGAAGGTAGATTGAAGTTAGCGGCTCTTCCGGACTCAATGAAATATCTGATACTACTACCTTCCAAACATCCTTTCACTACCATGCTCATCAATATGTGTCATCGTGTCTGTTGTCACTATGGAGTTAATCACGTGGTCGCATATATACGGCAAAGGTGGTGGATTCCTACGATAAGACAAGCGGTAAAACAAGTGACCAGTAAGCGTATAACCTGTCGTAAAATACAGGGTAATAACTACGAGAAAGCTAGAGTACCACCTCTACCAGACATCAGGACTACTCCTAGAGACCCCTTCGAGGTCACGGGGTCGATTATACAGGAGCAATTCCTGTCCTGGACTCACACAACAACAAGGCTTATATGCTTTTATTTATGTGCACTACTACTAGAGCTATTCACATTGAAGAAGTTAGCAATATGACCTGTGACAGCTTTATCCATGCGTTCCGGAGATTTTGTAGCAGGCAGGGATTTCCGCAGATAATGTTAAGCGACAATGCTGCTACATTTGTGGGAGCTTCCAGACACTTGGAAGACATACAAAGGGATCCCAGTCTTCGGGCTCATCTTGCCGAAATCCGATGTGAATGGCGTTTTATACCAGCACGTGCGCCTTGGTTCGGGGCTATTTGGGAGAAAGCCATAGGTATTGTGAAGGCTGGGCTTAAAATAGTACTAGGTCGTGCTCTAGTCTCCATTGAGGAACTAACTACTGTCCTATTGAAGCTAGAGGCTACCGTGAATGATCGCCCTTTAACATAAATTAATAATAAATAATAATAATAAATTAAGAATAATAAATTAAATTAATAAATTAATAAAAATAAAAATAATAATAAAATAATAAATCAGACAGTAGAGGCCTCTCGAAGTCAAGGGGCCTACGAACCAAATCACAGTTTCGAGTAATAAGGGGTTAAAGTCTAAGAAAGGTACTGCACTCCAAAACTATACTCCTATGACAATATTATACATCAATGGAAAGCTCTCGACCTGACATAAAAATGATGTTGGTGTTTTTTTCTGAAAATCTGAAAATAATAATACATCATAAAACACCAAGGGGTGTATTTTTGTGTATGTGTGTTTATTGTTCAATTTAAATTCAAACATGATAATTTCAGAGTACTTGATAACACTAAGAAGCAGTTCAAATTTGAAAGCAATATTCCAAAAATTGCGTGTTTTATGCGTGTTTTTCGTTCGACATGTTTTATGGTGTTTTATCAAAACATACAAAATACATACACATTATTATGGTAGTATGATCGAAGGAATGAGTGTACACATTGTAAAGAAAAATCATAGCAATGTTTTTGTGGAAATCCGTCATTATTAGGTAAAACACCAACAAACACATAGTTTTTTTTTTTATGTACCCGTAAATGTTATTAGATTACATTCATACTTAGAACATTACAACATTTTGCAATAACTAGGAGACAGCCGAAACATTTAAGCAAAATTCCAAAAATTGCGTGTTTTATGCGTGTTTTTCCATCTGCCTGTTTGGTGGTGTTTTATTAAAACATAAAAAATGCACACAAATTATATTATAGCATAATCAAAAGATAGAGTGTAAATAAATGGATGAAATCGTATCAGTGTTTGTGTGAAAATCTGTAATTCCTAAAAAACACAAACAAACACGTAATGGGTTTTTTTTTTGTGTATCCGTAATTATGGGCCGATTTATTTCATACTCATATGTTTGAATAACCATGATGTAACTAAGATTTAGTCCAAATTAGAAAGCATAATTCCCATAATTACATATTATAATAATTTAATTTCATAAATTATAAGAAAAACTTAGTTCCTTTGTGTATGATGTGTGAACAATGGTAATAAAATCATTATAAAGTTGAATATTATTTACCTCTAAACTGCTGCCCAATCCGCTTGTCAATGTGAGAGGTGGGAGGGGGGGTTAGTAATCGAGGATGTCATCGGCGGGGTCGTCGACATCGGATTCCTCATCCCCTCTGTCGTGACCACCACCACCCAATGCATCCTGGGCAGCGAAGAGTTTGGTGTAGAAGCCCTGATAGGCCTGAGGTACAAACGTGGAGAGGTACTTAATGTGATTCAGCTTTTTTGTGTTCAGTACCACTCCGTTGGGGTACCTCTTGGGCAGGGCGACCTTACAGAGGTCAAAGGTGTCCGGGTTATAGTTGTTGGAGCGGCCTTTCTGAATCTTCCATTCCCGGGCCTCATAGAAGCCATCAGCATACCCACCTGACACCTTGATGCAGTGGGGGTGTTCGTTGGAGGCAATCAGTCGCTTGGCCGCCTTGAACCCCGATGCCGTCTGCCCGGCCTTCGAGACGTGCTGCTGAAGGACCTCTTAGTCCAAAAAGTCATCAGCAGACATACAGACAACGGTAGCAGGATCGGCCTTGCGACAGGACCTCATGTACTTGCAGTAGTCCTCCGTGGTGTACACCTCATGGGGCCGCTGGTGCTTCTCCAGCACACCAAAGTCACGGTCGCAGGGCACGAAGGGGTGGCCACTTTCTAGGTAGTAGTGGTGTATCCCCGAGAAACGCTTGGAGTGAATGAGGCGAAGATAGAATAGTACAAGATTAATGTTTTTATTCTGGCCAGCACAGTTATCGGAAAAGACGATTAGCTTGTACAATCCCTGGCCAGGTATGTGATCTCGAGGAAGTGGTTGAGACAGCTAGCAACCTCGACTGACCCGCGTTTGGCTTCACTCTCGATGCAAACATAAATATATGGATGTTTGGTTTTCAGGTTGTGTATTCCAAGATTGTATGTCCAGAGTTTACAGCGGTAATACTGGGCACTGACAGTCAACTTTGGGGTAGGTAGTGTCTGTTGTAGGTCGACTGCAATCGCTATAATCCCCAGACTCTTATCCTTTATGTAGACATTGATAAAATTCCTCCTAGCAGCTGCGTTGGCTTGGTGTGTATGGCGCTGTACAGTAAGAGTTGCGATGGCATCTTGGTCTTTCTCTGGGTCGAGAGCTTGTATTTTAATTTTAAGGGTGTCACAAGTTGAACATGTGTCGCTACGAGGGGCTTGGATACTTATTTTGTATTCCTGGACCTTCGCCTTAAACCTGGACTCAATCATTGCATCCTTGGGGTGCTGCTTCGTCACTAAATATTCTTGAAAAGCCTTATAAAGTCCGTGCCAGGTTGATCCAGGGGGCAGGTAGAGTTGTTGTTGTTGTTGTTGTTCCCTAACACACAAAGAGCGGGTGGTAAGGTATTTTACACTGTACCGCTCAGCGGGCATAATCCCGAAATATTCGCTCAATTTCACTCGCCCTAGCGCTGTTACTATGGCTCCAATGCGAACGAAACGATCATTTTTGGAAAGAGCAACTCTTTGTCTCCCCATATAAGTCTATGAATGGATGTTATGAATGAGTCTGGAGGGTGGGAAGAGGTGAGGAAGAGGAGGTACGTTTTGGTCTATTTCCGGGGCGCGTTCGGATGCGTTCGCTTTGGCCTGACTTCGGCCTCTCGAGCGCGTCTACTATTCCTTCGGTAATCGGTCTTATTTTTCTCTTATTTCTCCTTATTTCTGTATTCTCTGTATTATCTCTCTCTCTCTCTCTCTCTCTCTCTCTCTTTCTTTCTCTCTCTCACTCCTGTCTGTCTGTCTCTCTTTCTCTCTGGCTCGCTGGCTTTCCCTCTCTCGCGCGCTCTGTCTCTCTCTCTCTTCCTCATCCGTATATATTATTCTCATTATTATTTTCTCTAATCTCTCTCACTCCTCCTGTCTGTCTGTCTCTCTCTCTCTGGCTCGCTCGCTTTCCCTCTCTCGCGCTCCCTTTCTCTCTTCCTCATCCGTATATGTAATTCTCATTATTATTTTCTCTAACTAATCCCTCTATTTCATTTATTTGCTTGTAATATTTCTGTATTATNTTAAATGCTATAAGTTGTTGTTGTTGTTGTTCCCTAAGCTGCCTGGCCGAACAGCCCCGAGTCCCTGAGAAAGGCCATGGCCACGATCGGGCTTTCCCACAGAGCTCTCATTGAGTGTAGATTGTGTTGTTGGCGTAAGTGGTTGTGTGAAATGCAGTCTTCTATGATGTGTTTAATGGTATGGGGTGCTGTGTTACATCCCGGGCAGGCGTCGACAACGGAGTCATCCAGTCTCTTCTGATAGCTCAGGAGAGCTGGATGGTGTCCGCATCTCAGCCTGGCCAGGTGGACTCTGTCCTCGCGAGGAAGGGAGGATTCGGAAGGATGGATTTCGGGAGGTCGTGCATGCAGCTGCGTGTTGTCTGTGAGTGAGTGGATGGATCGGTGAGAGATATGAGTATGGATGTGCTTCTGGAAGTTGGTTCGGGGTGGGCAGGGAGGGAGAGAGGACAGTAATTGTGTGTGATACCGTGTGCTGGGTGTTGTTTTGATATTTCTTGGTGTCTGTGGGTGTGTTGCCATGTAGTTTAGTGGGTGGTCTTGGTTCGTGGAGGCTGCTGCCAGGAATTGAGTGCCTCTCATGTCCAGATGGTCTTTGACTTTGAGGATTTTGGTTTCTTGATGTAGGTGATCTGTGGGTGCAGTAGCTGTGCAGCCTGTAATGATCTTCAGGGCTTTGTTTTGAATAGTCTGTAAGGTCTTATGATGTGTTTCAGCTAGGTTAAAAGCCCAGGCTGGGCTTGCGTATTCCATCACTGATCTTATGTATTGTTTATATACTGTGGTGGTAGTTTCTTTGTTGTGTCCAAATTTTGTGTGAGCAAGTGACCTGAGGGCGTTAAGTCTGGGTGTCAGTTTCTTTTTAATGTTTGTGGTGTGCTGTTTGAATGTCATATGAGTATCATATGTTACTCCTAGGATTTTGGGTGTGTGTGTATGTGTTAGGGGTGTGTTGTTTATGGTGAGTTGAGGGATGTATTCGTGTTCTCCTGTCCAACTTGTGAGCAGGGTTGCGGTGGATTTGGCTGG
>JAGKTK010042369.1:0-12906 GCA_018397895.1 Paralithodes camtschaticus
CTAATCTGGCAACCTCTGCGTCATAAAAGCGTGAAAGGGTTAACTAACTAACTACTGTACCTATAGATATAAACTAATATCGATCTTAACACCAATAGCGTAAAATATTATTTAGGTTAAACTATATTATTACCTTACCTGATGTAACTCTTCATCATTAGCAATAGCCAGAAGAATGTGTCTGGGTGTGATTCTTGACTTCTTGTTGTCTCGCGCTGCATTTCCCGCCAATTCCAAAACTTCCGCTGAAAACAATTGATGCAAATATTAGTTACCATACTTGTATACAGTACATGACAAAAAGGGTGTACGAGACAGTAACGAGAGCGAGGTGGAAGGACAGAGAGGGAGAGGTAAACCGAAAGAGAGGTGGAAGGATGGATTAAGAAAGTATATGGATGAAGGCGGTGCTGGTTGGGAGGAGGGGCATCGACTGACTGGGGACAGAGGTGCATGGGGGCGTTTCGTTCATGGCCACCCCTTCGGGTGGCCGGTTGCTCTAAAATTACAGGCTCGCTATCGCTCGCCAGGAAAAAATCGACACCTAAATGGCACGAAAGGTCTTAAAATTTACAGAAATGGGGCAAAATGTCTTAAAATGTCCAAACTACTGGGGCGAACGTCTTAAAATCTCAAGAGCAATGGGGCTAAACATGAGGGACAGAGCGGGTGCGGGTGGGCGGGTGCCCAACCCCGAAAAGGGTTGAAATAGGGGAGCTATCCCCCCGCCAAAGGCGGCTTTCTAGGGCCTTTCCTAGCTGATGCTGAGAGGATTGGGTTCTAGTCATGTGGTGATGGGCTGGTCTATCAGAGTGAGAACTGAGCGATCTCTGCCATACCCATAGCTTACTCTGACTGTTCCTTTTACTTATATATTTTCTAGATCTCAAGTGACGGCGTCTCTTGCGTGGATTGACCTCCTAATCTACCAAGATTGGAAGCCAAAGCGTCACATTTTTCCTTTGCCCCTCAACTTTCTCTTCATAATTGCTGAGGGGCACAGGGCCCTGGGTGGGGCTTTGGTTTCCCGGGCGTTTCCGCACCCTCCTCAGCTCCCCGCCATGGAGTGGCTTCGGTCACCCAGGCTTTATTGTGGTCGGCAGGGAGGGTTCTGTGGGGGCGCTCGGTTATGGCCTTGGCCTTGCTCGGGGCCTTGGGGCTGTTCGGCCAGGCAGCTTGGGGAAAAACAACAACAACAACATGAGGGAGAAAGGGGTCCAGAAAAAAATCCCTCAAGTGTTAACCTAATATTTATGTAGTAATGAGAATACAGTACAGTACAGTACTAGGTTAGCTATGATTTATGTTGTACGTCGGTAGTGGTACGCCCGATAACACAACTCTTACCCATAGGCCTACTTCGGTATTGGATATGTGTAGAAGGTCGCAAAGATCTTATATGAGACATAAACAAAAATAAACATTGCCAACTGCCACTGTATAAAGCGCACCGCCATCATGGCCGTCAATTTTCAGATGTTTCACACTACAATTCAGTCTATACCAGCATCACTCTGTCTTTATCGTCATTAGTGTACCCTAAACCTAATTGCCGACTTGCGAGTTTCGTTCTATAAGGAAGTTGGAGCTGTAGACATCGATATTAAACAGAATTACGAGCTAAAATAAGGTCGTAGTACATTCATAAATACATAAAACCCAATTCAACATACCCTTTAGCCATCAGAAACCTACATTATTATTGTATTTGTGTTTAATATCGATGTTTAAGGCTCCAACTTCGATAATATTCAAGGACACTAGTGCGACGTTATGAGAAACAATTTATTAGGGAAAATAAGCACCAATATTGCCAATGAAAAGAAAGCTTTGGACATTGATTAGAAGAAAGAAACGATTGTGGGAAAGACTAAAATTGTTAAAAAAAGAACAGGGGGTCTAGTATAGAAGCTAAAGAAGTGGATCTGGAACGCAGACAAATAAACAATAAAATAAGGTGGGAGACAAGGAGGGGGGTGAAGGAGAGGGAGAGAGATTGCTAGAAATGTGAGGGATAATCCAAAAATATTCTGGAAGTACATTCAGGAAAAGTTAACAAGAAGAGTAGGGATCCCAGAGCTGGTAGGGGGGTTGGATGATGGGAGTAGAGCGGAGACGGATAAGGAGAAAGCAGAGGTGCTGGGGAAATACTTTGGGGGGGTACTAACAGTGGAGTCGGAGGATGCAGTGCCTACTATTCCCATCAAACAGGCACCGGCACTAGAACTACAGTAATAAGAGTTTTCCCATGCTAGAATAAGAAGGGCTATAGAAAAAATGAACAGAAGTAAGTCCCCGGGACCGGATGGGATACACCCAAGAATCATAAAGGAAGGAGGTGAGATGTTAGTAGAGCCATTGAAAATTTTATTTGAGGTATTGTTTAATACAGGACAAATCCCGATGGACTGGAGAGAGGCGAACATAACATCTATATTTAAGAAGGGAAAGAGAAATGACCCAGGAAATTATAGACCAGTCAGTTTGACAAGTGTTGTGTGTAAACTAATGGAAACGGTAATTAAAGAAGAAATAATGGAGCATATGAAATCAAACCAACTTTTCAGTGGGAGACAGTTCGGATTCTTGCTGGGGAGGTCGACGGTACTGAGCTAATTAAGGTGGTAGATGATTGTATGCAAACTCTAGAGGATGGTGATGTAATAGACGTGGTATATTGTGATTTTATGAAGGCCTTCGATAAGGTCACACATAAAAGGTTAATAGAGAAAGTTATAGGGGAGAAATGTGTGAAATGGATAAAGCCTTCCTGAAAGATCGGAGACAGAGGGTGCTGGTGAATGGAATAGGCTCGGGTGGAGGGAAATTACAAATGGGGTTCCTCAGGGATCTGTGTTGGGACCACTACTGTTCATTATATTTATCAACGCCTTACCTGAAGTTATAACTAATGGAAGTGAGGTATACCTGTATGCAGATGACACTAAGCTGTATAGAAGAGTGAGGAAACCCCTCAGATGCTGGATATTGATTTTGGTCCAAAAGACATAGAAGAGGCCATTTCCAGCATGCCATCCCACTCGGCACCAGGCCCGGACTCATGGAATTCGATCCTAATGAAGAAATGTAAGGAAAACCTCTCAAAACCCCTGGCTATAATGTGGAGAAGGCGTCTAGACACTGGTGACATACCAGATAGCTTGAAAAACGCAATAATTGACCCACTGCATAAAGGAGGGAGTAAAGCACTACCAAAAAACTACCGCCCGGTAGCTCTAACCTCTCACATCATTAAAGTTTTCGAGCGAGTCCTGCGAAGCAAAATTTCAACATTCATGGAGACAAATGAACTACACAACACCGGTCAACATGGGTTCAGAGCGGGAAGATCATGTCTCTCACAACTTTTGGAACACTATGACAAAATTCTTAAAGCGCTAGAAGAAAAGAAAAACGTGGATGTCATTTACACCGATTTTGCTAAGGCATTTGATAAATGTGACCATGGTATAATAGCCCACAAACTGAAAGCAAAAGGTATAACTGGGAAAATCGGACGGTGGATATACAATTTCCTCGTAAACCGAAAACAATCGGTAGCAGTAAACCAAGTCACTTCTGAGCCTTCGGATGTCAAAAGCTCAGTGCCCCAAGGAACAGTGCTAGCGCCCCTTCTGTTCCTCATACTAATTTGCGACATAGATACCAACACCAGACACAGTACGGTGTCGTCTTTTGCTGATGACACAAAATTAAGCAAGATAGTAAACACACAAGAGGACACGGGCCGACTGCAGGAAGACATGAATGTAGTGTTCCAGTGGACCAGGGAAAACAAGGTGATGGGCTGGTCTATCTAGTGAGAACTGAGCGATCTCTACCACACCCATAGCTTACTCTGACTTTTCCTTTTACTTATATATTTTCTAGATCTCAAGTGACGGCGTCCCTTCCGTGGATTGACCTCCCAATCAACCAAGATTGGAAGCCAAAGTGTCACATTTTTCCTTTGCCCCTCAACTTTCTCTTCATAATTGCTGAGGGGCACAGGGCCCTGGGTGGGGCTTTGGTTTCCCGGGTGTTTCCGCATCCTCCTCAGCTCCCCGCCATGGAGTGGCTTCGGTCACCCAGGCTCTATTGTGGTCGGCAGGGAGGGTTCTGTGGGGGCGCTCGGTTATGGCCTTGGCCTTGCTCGGGGCCTTGGGGCTGTTCGGCCAGGCAGCTTGGGGAACAACAACAACATGCAATTCAATGAGGAAAAATTCCAATTAATACGGTACGGAGATAATAATGGTGTTAAAGAAATTACAAATTACTTAACAGAATCTAACCACATAATAGAACGGAAAGACAGTGTGAAAGACCTTGGGGTATTAATGTCTGAAAATATGGGTTTCAAAGTACATAACCAGGTCAAACTGGCGGCTGCGAAACGTCTAACGGGTTGGATTCTGCGTACTTTTAAAACACGCGGTGAATTGCCTATGATAACGCTCTTCAAATCTCTAGTGCTACCGCGGCTTGAATACTGTAGCGTATTAACATCCCCATACAAAGCAGGTGAAATAAATGACGTAGAGAGTGTACAAAGAAATTTCACTTCGCATATAAGTTCGATAAAACATCTACACTATTGGGAGCGTTTAAGAGCACTGAATCTGTACTCACTGGAACGTAGAAGAGAACGTTACCTAATAATATACACGTGGAAAATCGCAGAGGGTTTAGTACCAAACCTACATACTCCGATAGTCATGAAATTCAGTGATAGGAGAGGCTGGGAATGCGAAATCCCCCGGATGAATTACAGGGGTGCTATGGGCTCTCTGCGAGAGGGCTGGTTATCACACAGAGGCCCACGTCTCTTCAACAAACTCCCACGGCGAGTAAGAGACATGAGGGACATCTCGTTAGACAACTTCAAGAGAGCCCTAGATGTCGAACTACAAAAAGTGCCAGACGAGCGAGCTGTCGCTTCAAACAGTCTACTGCACCAAATCACCACCCATAACGAGGGGCGTCGCGCTCCTTGGTGCCGCTAGAAGAGCGGCGAACACATCAAAAGGTAAGGTATCAAGGAGTAAGGAAGATGTGGGTTTGCTTCAAGATGTCGAGGGCATGAAGGGATGGTCTGAGCATTGGTTAATGCCTTTTCATCCAAAAAAATGCAAGTACATGCAGATTGGGACAAGCAAGATAGACAAGGTAGGATACAGTATGTATGAAGCGATGGAGGAAGTGAATGCAGAAAAGGATATAGGAGTAGTGATAGACAATAAGTTAAATTTCTCAGAACATTTAGAGGAAAAGATAAACAAAGCCAATAGAATTGTAGGGCTGATAAGGAGGACATTTGTGTCACCTGACGAAGAAATCTTCAGGAATCTCTATACAGCGCTGATTAGGCCGCACCTGGAATATGCGAACCAGGTGTGGGCTCCATATATGGTAAAGGATATAGAAGCAGTGGAGAAAGTGCAGAGGAGAGCTAGCAAGCTAGTACCAATGTTGAAGAACGCGGGCTATGAGCAGAGGTTGAGGACACTGGGGCTTCCAACACTGGCATATAGGAGAAAGAGAGGGGATATGATAAGAGACTTTTAAGATAGTGTCAGGAAAGTATGATGAGGATGTGTGTGAAGGTATCTTCTTGATGCGGGAGGGAACAAAAACGAGAGGACACTAAGAAAATTTACAAAGAAAGAAATAGGCTCGAGAAGGCAAAGAACTCATTTTGTGATAAAGTGGTAAATGAGTGGAACGCACTGCCCCAGTATGTAGTCGATTCCGAATCAATAAGGGAATTTGAAAGTAATCTTGATAAAGCATGGGGAAGACAAGATTTGAAGTTTTATTATAAAGCAAAAATACAGAATAGTAAAAATGTTGCGTCTGCTACCGCCGCCGCCAACACCGTGAACGAACGCAGCAGTGCAAGTACTTAGTACTGTACTGGTACTGATCTGGATACACAGGCCTAGTTTGCCTTTTTCCAGAGGATCTACTGTAAGAAACTGTAAGAAACTGTAAGAAATAGATTCGCCATATTTTTCTCCATATAGTCCGCATGGAGGATTTTCGTTATCAACAAATTGAAAAATACCCACTTCACAGATAAATACACCAAAAATCTAAGTCAAAGAGGGGGTGTGGGGGCGGCAGCCCCCACCTATAATACTAGGATAGGTTAGGTAAGGTTGTTAGGTTAGGCTAATGTCCTTTCAAAGGGGTATAGGCTAGTAAACACTAGGATAGCCTATACCCGGTCAGAGGTAAGAAGAAGAAGAGTCCTGCAGTAGTCTCCTTGAATGCTACCCCAACTTCCTTATAGCCTGAAACTCGCAAGTGGTCAATTAAGCCCCATATTGGCAACATAGATGCTGATTTCAATAACTTGCAGGGAGGTGAGGACCCATCCTGTATCCAACGGCAACACTAAAATGCAATGATCCTTGCTAGCCTAGGCTAGCAAGGATTGCTTAGTGCTTACCTTAGTGATAATAAAGAGGCAAAGGTAAGAATTGTGTTATCGGGCGTACCACTACCGACATACAACATAAATTATCTATAAATACTTTACCTAACTAAAAAACCTAACCTAACCTAGTATTCTCATTACTACATGAATACTAGATTAGGTTAGGTTAGGTTGTTTGGTTAGGTTAATGTTTTAGAGAGGAGTTATGCTGTACTGTATGTCGGTAGTGGTACGCCCGAAAACACAACTTGGCAAGAATGTTAAGTGCGGGCGTATCGCCAGCCTTGTTTACACTATGAGTAGTGGCGTCGGACCTTTGCCATCATGTTCCCATCTATTTTGACTGCCTTTGGATACAATAATACAGTATGTTGAGGGGGGCTTTGCCCCCCTCAACCCCCCATGACATATTGTCATCATCATACATATTGCCAGCAGGGGGTATATTACAAAAAAAAATCGCCGTTAAAATAGACGCAAACTTAACCACGGCGATCGACAAATGTAAATATGACGGCGGCGGCGGCATGGGAGGCGTCGGACCTTTGCTATAATGTTCCCGTGTATTTTGAATGCCATTGGATACAATAATATGTTGAGGGGGGCCCTCACTCCCCCAAGACATATTGTCATCATCATATATATTGCCAGCAGGGGGCAAATAACTGAAAAAAAATTCGCCGTCAAAATAGACGCGAAGTTAACCGCGGTGATCGCCCTATGTAAACATGACGACCGTACGCCCGAACTCTACATCCATCCCGGTGCCTCTTCTCAGTTTCCTTTCAGTCTCAAACTAGTCGTATCTATTTTTAAACATATTGACACTGGTACTGCTTATTACATTTTCAGTGAGACTGTTCCATTTATTTGTAATACGTGAGCTGAAAAATGTACAGTATTCCGCTTTGATGTTCGGCTAAATAAAACTACAAAATAGCCTATCAAGGACAAAATCATAAAAACAAAACTGAAAAATCGAGACTGGGTAACACTGGACATTGACCAAAAATTTACCCAATTTTTAATATGATATTTCTATCTATCTATCTATTGCCTGACGCCGTGATCCCCGAAGGAATGGCCACGAACGAACCGCCCCCATGCACCTCTGTCCCCAGTCAGTCGACGCCCCTCCTCCCAACCCGAACCGCCTTCATCCATATACGGTACTTCCTCACTCCATCCTTCCACATACTTATTGTAGGCCTAGCCTTCACATATTAACCCTAGAACACAAAACCTATTTTTAGGTACCGGTACACCATCACTAACCTTCCAAAATTATGATTTCAAATAAATTGATAAATATAGTTATTCTATCTATCTATCTATATGCTCAGGCCCAATCCCCATTTTGGGGGTAGCCGACTCAAGACAGAGCAAGAACAGGGAAAACACAAAAACAACATAAAACAACAAATAAACACAGATAAAAAGCACAAACTCACACACATCCAGGTCACCCAGGAGAAGACCCAGAGACCAGGGTTATAAAGTTATATCTAAAAAAATTTACATGAAGGAAGTTTGGACTCTTTACTTTAGTTTTGCATCACAATCAACTAATAAATAGATTATTTTGATGTAAAAATTAGTGCTTCAATTAGGCTAGTTACTGAATAGGCTATATCAGTATTTTTGTCCATTTGTTGCACGTTTCAATACAAAAAAATTGATTAAAAATACTTAACACAGAATGTCTTTCAAATTGTTCTCACGTCCTCATAAGCCTTGTGGGCTACCTCTGAGGGGGCTGCCATTCCCGAACAACTATAATGCAACCTGTTCTGTATACACTCCTTTTTCACCAATTTTGGGTTTCTCGCACTCGGTCGGGATCTACAACTTAAACCCATTGATAAATCTACAGTTATACTACCCCTATTTTGTGGCTATTCTGTTGGTACAGTACTAATGGGTTAATATTATTAGTAGTAGACTTAGTATGGTTTGATGATGCGCAGAAATGTATATTTGACTTGAAATAGATACATTGAAGTATTACAAACCTTCGCGAACCCATAAACAGGGAACGTGAGCTGGGTTTAGACCGTCAGCGAGACAGGTTAGTTTTCGGTTAGGTTAGGTTAAGTTAGGTTAGGTTAGGCTAATGTTAAAAGGGTAGGATGTAGTGAGCGGGCGTACCGCCATCTTTGTTTACATTACGCGTAGTGGCGTCGGACCTTTCCCATCATGTTCCCGTCTATTTTAACCTAACCTAACCTAACCTAGTATTCATGTAGTAATGACAGGGGGCAAATAGCAGAAAATATAGCGTCGAAATAGACGGGAACGTAAGTGCGACCGTGGCGATCGCCCTATGTAAACAATGACGACCGTATGCCCGAACTCTACATCCATCCCTGTTAAAAATACTAAAATGCGACAGTCTTCTGTATTAAACAACACAGTATATCAAAGAAAACATAAAAACAAAAACAAATTAGGTCTACCTGAAAAACTCTTATCTGGTTGGTAATAAATTTTTATCAAAATACGTTTTTTTCCAGTTTCCGCGTCTGCTGAACCATCCAAAAACACGCTAAAAGGCGTGTTTTGAAGGGGGGAGGTGGTGGGGGGTAGTGGGGGAGGGGTAGTATAACTGTAGATTTACTAACCCATTAACCAATCATGGTGGCCAGTACCTCAACGAATACATTGGACAAAAAGCGGAGGCTACTGGAAATGGCGCTAGGCTAGGGCTATTGTAAGTGAGTGGAAACTATGCAAAAAAAGAAATAATCAAATAGGGCCGGGTGTATTACACCCGGGGTTTGCGTTCTAGGGTTAAGAATAAAATTGTGGTCGTCTCGGTTATAAATACGTAATAGGCCTATTGCTCCAGTTTGACACCCCACGGGCCCTCGCCATGCTTAGAATTTATTCATGTAGCCTAAACCATCTTGCAAATCAATAGGGGTAAGGCTAGGGTACATCATCTTACCTCGTGGGGCCGCGGTCTCCTGCTTGTGTCACATGACAATACTTACAGAGGGTCCGGGCCCTAGTACAGGTATACGGATACTCCAGCTAGATTGTGTGATGAGGTGTATGTACTGTAATATGTTTGTGTAACTGGTTGTTTGTATCTTTTTGGATTTGATTTGGGTGTTGGTCTATGACATGTGTGTTTGTTCTACAAGATGATGGAATTTCTTTGTTTATTTTGATATGGGTGTGAAGTGGGGAGTTGGGCATTTGAAATTTGTGGGGGTGGGGAGAGTAGGGATGGGGGGGGGGGTCAGGAGGGAGGCAGGTCTGTTTAGGCTATTGTATATAGCTTTGGAGGGTTTCTGGGAGAGTTTGGGCAAGCAGTCTCTTGAAGGCAGTGGTATTTGGGGCCATAGCAGTTTCTTCGGAGAGGGAGTTCCAGAGCTCTGCTATTCTACAAGAGAAGAAGCGTTTTCAGGCTTCTACTGATACATGTTGGATCTGTATCTTGTACCTGTGGCCCCTGGTGCCTACTCTCGGTGCTAGTGTGAAGAGGTCGGTGGGTGTGATACGTGAATTGCCATGGAAGATGTTGTGGCAGAGTATGAGGTCGCTCCTTATCAGTCGGCCCTGTACAGAGAAGAGGTTTAGACTTTGTAGTCTCTCATTGTAGGGAAGACCTTCCAGTCCGTGTATTTGTTTGGTCCAGCTTCTCTGAACGGACTCCAGGCGTTTGAGGTCCATGGAGTAACCCAGGTTCCAGACAGGGGATCCGAAGTCTATTATGGGGCGGATGTCGGTGGTGAGGAGGTTCATCATGAAGTCTGGAGTTCGGCACACTGTACTTTTAAGAAGAGTGGAGGCAATTCCTCCTGCTTTCTGGGTAGTTTCCCGGATATGTTGGTGAAACTTTAGGTCTGTGGAGATTTTTACACCTAGATCGGAGTGGGCTTGCGAGGGTCTTATGGGGTTACCTTGAAGGTATGTGGGCTGGTCAGTTCTGAGGGCAGGTGATCTGGTGAAGCGTAGGTGGGCACACTTCCCTGGGGAAAACTCTAAGCCCCAGGAGGCTGCAGTTGCAGCTAGGGTGTTTATGTCCTCCTGAAGTTGTTCTTGGGTTAGGCGCGGGGATGAGGATTGCAGGTACCGTATAGCTTAAGGTCGTCAGCGAATATCTTGAACTTGCTGTGCAGTCTTGAGCCAATGTAGTTGACAAAGAGGAGGAATAGTAGGGGTCCTAGGACAGATCCCTGGGGGACTCCACTTAGCACTGGTCTTGAGGAGCTTGTGGTTCCGCTCACACGGACTTTCATGGTCCGACCACACAGGAAGCTGATGATCCAGTTGAGTAAGTGACCTGAAATACCAATACTCTGCAACTTGTCAATGAGCGTTTGGTGGTGGACTCTGTCGAAGGCCTTCGTGAAGTAGAACAGAATTAGGTCTACCAGCTCCCCACGGTCGTACCAGTAGGTGATGTAGTTGTAGGTAAGTACGAGCTGGTCGGTAATTGATCTGTTCTCCCTAAACCCAAACTGGTTGTTGGTGAGGACCATGTGATCATGGAAGAATCTGTAGAGTTCTTTGGTGACAATTCTCTCCATGGTTTTGCATGCTACAGATGTGAGGCTGATGGGTCCGTAGTTCAGGGGGTTTGTCCTTGCTCCTTTCTTGTATATTGAGGATATATGGGAGGTTTTCCATAGGGAGGGAAGTTGTTCAGAGGTCATTGAGAGGTTGAATAGTAGGGTGAAGGGTACTGCTAGTTCGGCGGCACATTCTTTCAGTAGTCTGGGGTGTATGGCGTCCGGGCCCATTGCACTGTCTGGTTTGAGTTGCTTTAGTTTTTCTTCAATTTCCTGTGTGTTGAAGTGTATGGATTAAAGACTGCCAGGACAGGTTTGGTGAGGTGCGGGAGCTTGGAGGTGGACGTTAAGAAAGATGCTTGCAAAGGCATCAGCAAAGGATTCTGCCATGGCTATGGGAGAGTCGGTTAGGTGGCCATTTAGGGTCTATGGTCCTACCTTCGGGCGGTCAGATTTTTTTTGCTTTATGTAGGAGTAGAAGAGTTTGGGTTTTGTTGTGCGGTTTTGAATTAGATGTTTTTCGTAGGAGATCTGGAGATTTAGGTTTTGTGAGCGGTACATGTCACTGAGCTCCCTAAAGCAGGAGAGGGATTGGAGTGCTTGAGGGGAGTTTCTGCCATGGATGGACCTCTGTTGCTTGTACTCCCTCCATGTGGCACTGCGGAGCTTGGACAGAGGTTTCGATTGTAGTTTGGTCCACGGAGGGGGCATTTCAGTTTTGGGCAGTTTTTTGACTGGGATGAATTGACTGACTAGGTTGTTGAGAGTGTCAGTGATGTATACGTAGAAGTTGTCCACATCCCTCGAGTCAATCTCAAAGTCCCAGTCAACCCTGCGGAGCGCTTCTCTAATTCTCTTGTAGTTTCCTTTGGGCCAGTCATGGATTTCGGTGGGAGGGGTGCAGGCGGTGGTGGTGTCGGCTTGGAAGAGATAGTGGAGTCCTACTAAAGCATGGCCGCAGCGGGGAAATGGAGGGTAAGTGGTCACATTTAGTATCCTGTCATCCTCTGACGTTAGCGCCAGGTCCAAGGTGTTTCCCGAGCATAGGAAGGTAGGTTCTTTTACCCACTGGTGTGGGGGCGCTCGATTATAGCCTTGGCCTTGCTCGGGGCCTTGGGGCTGTTCGGCCAGGCAGCTTGGGGAAAAACAACAACAACAACAACCCACTGGTGTAGTCCAAGGGTGTTGAACGTGTCAAGGAAGAGTGCATCAGTGTGGGGAAGGTGGTCATTTGTTGTCTCATTATCCCAGTTTATGGCAGGGAGGTTTAGGTCACCAATGATGAGGAGTTCTTTCCCTATGCTAAATTCCTGGATGTAGTTGTTTAGTGCCATGTTCTCTTCTTGTGTGTTGGAGGGCGGGTGGTAGACTGCTAGAATGTGTAGATTGTATTGATGTAGGAGGACTGCAATGGTGTTTGGGTGTTGGGTCGGTGGCTTTTACATCTTTATGGACATAAGTGCAGACTCCATGTTTTGGTTTGTTGGATTGACAGTCATTTCTGAAGATGGTGAAGTTGGGTACTTTTATGCTGCCATTTGAGATGTGGGGTTGGAGCCAAGTTTCCGTGACTGAGAATATGTCAGTGCTGTGTTGAGTACAGAAGTCATTTACAAAGTTTACTTTGTTTGAGAGACAGTTTACATTGGCGAAGGCTATTTTAAGGAATGAGAAGGATGGGTTTGTATTGGGCTGGTTTTTGCAGTAGGCGGGGTTTGCTGGGTTGTTCCGGATTAGTTTTTTGTCTCTAAAGGGATTAGGGCTGTTGCTCCAAGGGCATCTTCTGGGGTGCTGCTCTCGTGGATCTGAGGTGTGGTGGACAGTTGTCTACAGGGTGTTGGGACCCTGTTGCCTTCGGCAGTTTTGGGGGTTGTGGTGCTGTTCAGGGTGGTGGGGGCACTTTGATTTGGGTGGTGGGGCGAGCTTGTAGAGTTGGATCGTGGTTGG
>JAGKTK010042370.1:0-12906 GCA_018397895.1 Paralithodes camtschaticus
ATAGAAATGAGCGCCTTACCTTCCTGTGTAGAATGGCGTTGAGTAGAGCTCTCTAGCTCAACTGGTTCCGGAGTGATGGTGATGGAAGTGGAGGTAACTTTTGCCGCGTATTTACCTCGGCGCGTCCAAACACTCAACCGCGGCCCCGGTTACGACGCCCAGTTGCACTCGTCGCTCCACCCGCAATTATGCCGGGAAGCGATTTGATAGTGTTTTATTGGTTATTCTGTCATTTATTATAGTTATTATGTTATTTTCACTCAATAAAGTTATTTATATGAACTTATTTGTGTCTCTGTCACTTATTACTTCGTTTTATTATTATTATTATGATTATTAGTGTCACTTTCACTGGACTTTGATAATTGGTAGTGTCATTTCCCCTTTTATGTATTGTTAGGTAAGCTAATAATATATATAGTATCACTGTCACTTATTCATATTGTTATGAAGGCACTTATTATTACTTGTGTGTGTCTCTTTCACTTATACTTAGTTTTATTATTATTATACTGTCACTTTGACTGGCCTAGGCTCATTGAATGTCATTTTCACTTATTTATTGTTAGAAATATATATTTTAGTGTCACTTTCACTTGTTCATATTGTTATTGAAGGCACTTATTATTACTTATGTGTCCTTTTCACTTATACTTAGTTATATTATTATTCTTAGCCTACATTTGAGTGTCACTTTCACTGTTGTCACTTCCACTTCAAACGTTTGTTAGAGTGTGGAAGTCGTTGAAGCAGGTGCCAGCACACAGTTCAACTTGACACTCGAGGCATTCCCAAGTGGTTTTTGTGGGTTTGCGGGGTCTGCGAGTTGTGTGGCTGCACACATGGCACCTCTTCTGACTCCTAGCATTACTACCTGGTGCTTTGAAAGGAAGGGCGTTGAGCTGGTGCTTCCTGAAGAATTCAGCACACCCCGTTCTGTCAAGCTGGCCTGGTCCTTGTATTGGCCTGCCTGGTGTACCCGCATGTTTAGCCAGGAGCTCAAGTAGCACCTGCTTGTGGAACATCTGCAGGGACTTGTACTTCTTGGCTCCTGGAGTCCTCAGACGGTAGATGTTGTAGGCATTGAGGACCGACATATCTACCGTATGCAGGATAAACTTCTTGTACCACCTGCAAGATGTTCGCAGGCAGTCGATGAAGCCCATCTGCATGTCGGACTTGTCGACGAGGCGCATATTGATGTTATAATCCAGGACAGCAGCTGGTTTTTGGACGGGGTTCTTGGTTGTTCGGTCCACCTTCCCTGTGGCGACCATCTGGGCCTTGTGGCATGTGGTGAGGAGGTTGACCTTGCGCTGGTCATGCCAGTGGATGGAGAGGATGGGGCCACTCTTCTTGTGGAAGATGTCCGCCTTCTTCGTCTTGGTTGGGTAGCCTGGCATGCCCTTCCTTTTGCCCTTGACTGTGCCGACAGTTCCGGTCTTGCGGTCATGGAGGTACTTGGTCAGGAGAGGCGACGTTTAATAATTATCTGTGTAGAGGATGTGGTTTTTATTGAAGTGCCTCTCCATCATCTTCTTCACTACAGCGCCACCAAAACCAATGAGAGGGTCAGTCACAACTTCTCCAGCCTTGCCGCTGTAGACTATAAAGTCCAGCACATACCCCGTCAAGCAGTTGCAGAGGACGAAGAGCTTGATGCCGAAGCGGTGTCTCTTGGACGGGATATATATACTGTCGGAAGTGCAGCCTACCACGGAACAGGACCAGAGACTCGTCGAGGCACATCTTCTGGAAAGGAATCAGGTATGTGGTGAACCGATGACGTATCATGTCATACAGCTTCCTGATCTTCCATAATGAGTCGGGAAGGTGGACTGCCATGTTGTTTGTCAGGTGGAGATAGGAGAGGATGTCGAAGTACCTGTCCCTGGACATGTATTTGCCAAATGATGGCAAATGATGGCAAATTTGTCGTTATGATGTCGCCAGTGATCCAGTAGTCAGCCAGAACGTGCTTCCTTATATGAGTCATCAGCATTGTGAGTGCCAAGAACACATATAGTTCTGCCACAGTGAGAGCTCTCCATGCCACCATCTTGGCACTGGTCTTCCTCCCAAGAAAGTTGGCACAGATAGCATGGTGGTGATTTGTCTCTTTGACGAGGTATTCCATGACTTCATTGTCATAGAAGCCACAGAAAAGTTCACTGCGGGTAGCATCTGGGCCACAGGGATATGCTGGTGACACCCCAGAACCCATCTGTAACTCGTCAAAGGCAGGACAATCTGGCTCAAAATCAGCTCCATCTGTCCACACAAACAGGTCGGATGCTGATGCTCGAGGTCGTGCTGCAGCAGGCACACGCCCTGGATGCCCTGGCACACGCCCTTGGCCACATGGACGCCCAGGCGGACGCCCTGCACGCCCACGCCCAGGCCCAGGCCCCGGGGCAGCGGCGTCGGCAGGCTGACCACGTCCACGACCTCGCCCTCTCGCTCGTTTTGTCGGCACTTCCTCTTCCTGTTCCTCCTCTTCCTCCTCAGGCGACGTCAGGTCATCTGGGGCAATGTTGGGGTCGTCAGCATCCTCTTCAGGAGACAATTCTGGTGAAGAAGTGACCGGGCGTCGGCGGTGTGGGGCGCGGGAGGCTGCGGGAGCTTCAAGAATGGGAGCCGAGTCCTCGGGAGTTGGGCTCCTTTTGCGACGAGCCGAGGGCTTTTCAGCAGCAAATAATGCTCTGCGGTGTGTTGAGGCCTGTGGCACATCACCAATACCACTTGATGAGGCCCTTTGGTCATCCTGAACGAGAGATGAAGGCGAGGGCTGTGGGTGACCCACGCGTCGTCCCGTGTCAAGGCGTCGGGACAATAGAATGCGGGACAATGGCATGCTAGGCCAGGGTCGGCGTCATTATCGCTATCTTCAGCTTCCCTATGCTTTTCTGCGGCTGCCCTGCGTGCTTTTTTAGCTGCACTTTTGATCAATGATTGTTTGTAGAAATATTTGCCCACTTTCAAGGGCGTACGGGCAGGCAAAGGGGAAGGTCCTGAGCTAGGGCTAGGGCTAGGCCTAGGCTTACCTAGCAAAGATGGCGAGGGGGTAAGCCTAGGTTCTAGCACACTGGGAAGCTCAATGGTACCTTCCTGAAACACTTCTACATCAGGATCATCACTACTGTCTCCCCCCTCAAATAAATCGACATTATCGTCGTCTCCAAAGCCCACGAAATCGTCTTCACTTTCACTTATAAATTGTACCTTGTCCACCAAGCTTTCGCCATTGCTTTCTTCATCACTATCAAAAAGTTGTCCCTGTATAGCGCTATCACTCAACAAACGCTTAACTTTCTTTTGTTGAGCTCTCTTCTCGGTTGCAACAGGCGTTGAAGTTGCGAGTGGGGTAGCACTGGGGCCCGCGGGAGGTTGCAACGAATCGGACACGTCGGAAAACATTTTTTCAGTATTACTCGCTATGGCAGCCACGTACGAACTGATAACACTAGTAGTTGAGGCTTGGTGGCGCTGCGGTCGCTCCTACCATGCCAAAATTGGCCGCGCGAATTTTGAAGCACGCTTTCAAGCACAAGGATTTTAAAATGACACCCGGGTTCCGGCCCTTTTTTTTTGGTTTCATTTTAAAATGACACCCGGGCTGGAAGGGTTAAAGGTCTTAATATTTAAAAATAAATGGGACAAAACCTATTATAACCGCCAAACTAAAGGGTCGATCGTTTTACGATCTGAACACCAATGAGGGAGAAGGGGGCCAGAAAACCCAACCCTTCCCCCATAAAGGACATACAGGTAGCTCATGAAATATCCCATTCCATTATATTACTGTAAAGCATGTTCAAGTATCATAGATACTGCATAGTTGCCTTGGTGTATCAGTACATTTGATCTAAATTAGTAAACAAAGCCATGTAAGATATTTTAAGCTTAGCAAGTTGATGGCAAGCACTCTCGCCACTCTGTTGTGGTAGTGGTACACCTCGAGTTTTGAATCTGTTTTGATATTGCCTTGATTTAGCTTACTCTGGTATGTTTCATACATGATGAAATAATGTGAAGGCAGGATTTGATATGTATATCACATGAGTGAAAAATGTGTCTATCCTTATGTATCTATCAATACAATTATTCCTATTATGGTCTTGTTAATCATAAATGAATATGTATTGGCAGCTCAATCCATATGGCAACACTAATGGTAAATACCTTAACGGTAAAATGGTCTGTTTGTAAATAACGTACGGCTAACGTGTCAAAATATTCCATCTTGATTTTCAATTTCAAAGTGCAATATTCGATAGCTTGCCATTATTTCCACACTTCATTATTAAGCTAATGCTGCTCATACAATTACTCATACCTCTCTTTATATATCTGTCTATCCTTGTAACAGCTTTCACAACATGGAGTACTTAACAGAGATACTGAGAATACAAATGGTGCCCAGTAACCTGACTCCTGAAACTTTTTGACCGATTTTGTTATTATATGGGTAACCCCAATGCCTCTCACTACCATCTTCCTAAAACACTAATTAATTTATCTTTACATATATAAGAAACTTGGAGTACTATTATTGCACATAGGATGTATATTGTACACTAACATTTATGATAATGAGGATAACTGACCTAGTGAGGTATTTCCTTTATCATAGGGTAGGTGTGGTGGCGTGATATGGCTACTGAGCTGGTAATACTAAAGTGCCGGGTATAATATATTATTTCGATAGGTCAATAGGAACTTATTATTGGGGTAGAATTATCAGTACAACACATGGGACTGGAGTTCTCGAAAAGTGGCTCCAGTCCTGACGCTGTTCTTTCCTTACAGCGTGCTTGTTTAACACATAACGAGCGGCCTCTGCGGTTTATTTATATGTACCGCCCAGCGGGGTGTTTTTAGCCAAAATAGGGCTGTTTACGTGATCATTTTCATGCCTAAATAAGACCCAGAACGTAAAACAAGTATCTATCCCTGAAAGGGCATGAACAGAGCTTTCGAATGACACCATAACGATCCTTGTATGATGGATAGTTTTCTTGCAATAACCGTGCAACGCGAGTGCAAAAAGCAGGTATTTCGGTACTTTCCCCATATAATTGAGTAAGTAGCGAGTGAGAGAGGGAGGAGGGAGCTGAGATTCGTGTCAGTAGGTTCGCCGCGGTGGTCTGGAGCAGTCATACGGTCGCTAGTCTCCTGCCACCACTTGTCTCTCTCTCTCAGCAACATTACGTGCTGAAATTGCCACTCGAGTTATGTCGAGCGCCGCTAGTTAGTCCAGATTTTTTTAACTCGACTTATGTGGTGAGCCGCTAATAAGGGGTTAATGATCCAGAAGGGTTGATAGCCTCTGAAGTCCTATCTTAATTAATAATTAAGTACAACACTCTTTATGTTGCCAAGATATTTTCATTGTATGATTATTTTTGCATTCAAAATATGCAATGGGCCACAATACCTAGTGAGTGATAATTCCAACATGTGGTGTGTCATCGGTGATGGACAGCCAAGGCTGTCCAAGGTACAAGGCTGTACTTAGAAAATTATAATTTGTATTCATGTATTTTATGTATTTTATTGTTAGCCTATATAATTTACAATTTGTTGATCATATATGTGAATATAACTTATGTATGTGTGTGATTTACATTAGGATTATTTACCATGGAACTTAACCCGTACAGCCCCAGCGACGCGTCTGACGCGTCGGCGATGTATGTAACGCACAGCCCCAGAGACGCGCCTGACGCGTCACCCTAATTGCGCCGACCGTAACCTCAGGTGTAGCCACTCAAGATGGCTCAGATTTGTATGGGAACTGTGTACGTATCCCACGCAACCGTGCCGATGGTTGAAAACTCTCAAAGTCCACGTGCGTGCGCGTGAGCGCGCAATAACCTGTTTTTTTTGGGTAATTGTCTTCAATTTTTTACTCTTGTAAAATACGTTTTCGGGGGCTCTGTAGGACCATTTTTAAAGCTTTTTGAGCGGTTTTTCGTGGTTTTTCCTTCATTCCTAACCCATTCGCAATTGTTTCTGGAATAAAACCATTTTTTGAAAACCGGTCGGGTTCTGGTGCGCAAACATTACAAAACTAGCCGGGGCTCCACGGGTTAATACATAATAAGTAGACAAAAAGGAATAATATAAATAATATTATTTACTAATGCTAATACTACTACTACTAATAATAATTGTTCCCTTACGTGACACTCAGGTATATACTGTATAGGGCGGGAGGGGAGGAGAGCTTCAGTTGTCACAAGTTGGTTAGAGCCTAGCCAAAGACATCTGCATCATTGCTCCCCTGGCCGCATTCCTTTTGAAAGAATAGATGGCAGCCTAGGAGTAATTGGATTGGCAGATAGTGAGTGGCAGTACCAATCACCCGGGAAAAGAATAGCTATATCACCATTTGCCCAAATACACCTACAGTATCCAGAAGCCTGCGCAAACATCACCTGCCTCTAGAAAGTATCTCAGACGCTACAGGGGTTGACCGAAAGTGTGACAGAAGAATGAGAGCTGAGCAAATCCTGGTGGGGTAGTTTATAGAGAGGCCTTCCTTACGGTTAAGGCTCCATTAATTACTCCTTCCATTCATCTATCCATTGCCTATGATAGCGCAGTTGGACAGTGTGTACTGTACATGCTTAGATTGATATGCAGGATTCGAAACTGCATAATAAATCGTAGGCTTGTCCACCATTCTTTAACTGCCTTCGTAGGGCAATGGATAAATGCACTAAATTTCGGTGTGAGCATCCTAGGTTCGAATCCCTGGACTGCCACGTGTATTTGTTGATTTCATTAATTGAGTTTAGGAGTAAAGTCGGTTGGTGGAGGGAACATAATAATTAATTAAGGTTCAGGGGTAGTTTATAGAGAGGACTTCCTTAGGGTTAAGGCCCCATTAATTACTCCTTCCATTCATCTATCCATAGCCTATGATAGCGCAGTTGGAAAGTGTGTACATGCTTAAATTTATATGCAGGATTCGAAACTGCATATTAAATCGTAGGCTTGTCCACCATTCTTTAACTGTCTTCGTAGCGCAATGGATAAATGCACTGCATTTAGGTGTTAGCATCCTAGGCTCGAATCCCTGGACTGCCACATGCATTTGTTGATTTCATTAATTGAGTTTAGGAGTAAAGTCTGTTGGTGGAGGGAACATAATAATTAGCTAAGGAGAAACAGATGATGAAGCCTTCTCCCTCAGGGATCAAGGCGTATGGCAATAAATTGATAGATTATTATATATATATATAAATATATTCAAATATACTGTATAATAATAATAATGATAATAATAATTATTATTATTAGTATTATTACTGTATTATTATTATTATTACACTGCTGGGTCTCCTTACCAGATGTGCAGAAGTAATGCAGGCTCGATATTCACTTGTGGAAAACAGTTTAGAAATGAGCTACCCAGGTAAGAATTACCGTCACTGTCTACTTTAAATGTGTACGAAGTCAAGCACGGCCTGTGATTCGCTAATCCGCCCGGGCCCGAGTCAGTCAGCCTTCCCTCTCGCTTAGTTCCCCTGTTTATCATTTCTTTATCTCCTCTTCTTCAATTAGCGTATCAAAGACCTAATAAAGAAAGTGCATTGCAACGTAGCAGGGCGTATAATTCACCTGCTTACACCTGCCAGTTCTCTACACCCCTATAAGTTTAAATACAGGCAACACTGATGTGTGTTCTTGCTTGCCTGGAATAATCATGTGTTGCTAAGGCACACCTGGCATTGACCAACATTGTTGAATTACGAACAGGGCCTGCCATAATATCAACAGTTGAAAGCCTTCAGCAGAGACAAGTTTAGCAGGGATGACTGCTGTAATAATGTATTGTAATGTGCTGTAATAATGTGTTGTAAAGTGATGTATTGAGCTGTAATAATGTTTGCACTGTGCTGTAATAATGTGCTCTACTGTAATACTTAAATGTAATGTGATGAACAAATGTGATGAACTGTGCTCTACAAATCTGCTGTATAGTACTGTGCTATAATAATGCACATTAAAATGCTACAATAATGTAGTGTAATGTGCTGTAATAATGGGGTTCACTGTGATGTAATAATGTGCTATACTGTGCTGTAATAATATTGCCTCCATAGCTGGTCTTAGAGTTTTGTGCTACTTCTTAGGTAATTTTAACACTTACGGTGCGGGCATATTTCCGCCATATTAGGGTTCAATCAGGCACTCCTGATTGATTAGCAAGTGTTTGAATGAAATGAAATGTATTCTGCCATTAACTAGAAGAAAATAGCTTCAAAATGACACACAAATGAGCTTCCTAGCTCGTGGGCTTCACCTGTAGCACTACCATAGACATTCGCTAAAATGAGCAATTATCTCTAATGTCGCGCTACTTTGGCAGCGCTCTGTATCTCGCAAGATCATATTACGACCGGCACTACGAAATAAACAAGGGCACTTAATAATGGACTAGATGATAGGCTATATCTGCAACAACGGTACGCTAATTCCAAACCCTCGAACTATTACGCCGGTGAACAAAACACTTAAATCCTCCGGAGTTAATCTACTGGATAACAGGGTATCAATTAACTGGGTTTTAGTGCACTTCTACAAAGGCTTTCCGGTGACGGCAAAGCCTACTCACAACAGGAGTACTTTACGTTAATAAAATGCTCTCAAGTAATAACAATGCTTAAATAGACTATAACAAGATTTAATAAAGGTGTATATGCTTACGTTAACTTTAGTGTGAGTCTGTACTCAACACTAAACTCTTCAATGCTCTATGAAAACACTGGAAGTCTAGTCCTACAGCAAACAGATATGGAATCTTCTGAAAACTTCTGATGCTCTAAGATGCTCGTCGAATATAGAACAGAAATAATGCAGGGGCAGGACACCAAAGCGTGTATCTTAAATAGACCAATAAGTAGGATACATATATATAAAACAAGGGAGTGCAACAACTCTGTGACAGCACTAATAATAGCCACTCAAAACAGTACTTCCTTAGCCAACGTAACAGCCAAACTGGGTTGTGCACTATGCATCAACCTAGGCTAAAATAATGCGTGAATAATTCCTAGAGCATACACAATTAAAGTTAAAAAACACAATGCTGTCTTTATTACTAATAAAGTCTAGCAGTGGCATAAAAGGTACAAGGAACCTAGGCAGAGCGCAAGCATGCTCGTAGCCTACTGTCTCCCCTTGAACAGATATCCCATATGTTACGTTAAGTGACTAGGAGGCTCTCTTGGTAAGTCCAGATCTCAAGTATCTGGTCTTACCCTGGCGCTCCACAAAGGTCAACAAAATGAGGTAGCAAGCATACAAGTAAGAGTAGGCAAAAGCCCTTCGCTTGTATACTGCTACACTCGCAAAGGAAAAATATGCACAAGGGTTACAGGCTACCTAACTCCGTCGAAGTCGTACAGGCTCTGACTTGCCATGTACATAACTCAGACAACGACCAAAGATACCCTCCACTGTCTAGCATTAAATAGTAACAAAGAACATAATAATCAACTCAATAATTAGAAGCACCCCAATTCTATGATACCATGTGACTATGACTCTAATAATCCCTAAAGCTAGTGCAAAACATATATGTGAGAACTGGTGCTGGTAATACGACTGGCCGACTATGGCAGTCGTATGCAGAACCAGAAGGGATAAGTAATTGAATAAAGATGAGAAGTATTGGAAAAGAAGAAGTTCAGAAAGAGAAACAGTAGTACAGAGGGGTTAGCTTGGGGACAGATTGCAAGGGACGTTTACGACCAAGCACAACATACCAAGCTCTGAAGGGACACGCGAGAAGGATGCCCGCACCACCCTCCTAGGACAGCGGCCTCCAATCACAGACAACTCCGTCATGAAGAGCAGGCGTCATATGATGCGTCAGGCCCGCCGGCCAATCTAGAGCGTGGGAACCTCCGCCCGAGCGAGGGAGGTACACGTACATACACACGCACATATTACCACCTCGCTGCCTCATTCGTTCTCTCTCCCCTTAAATTCACACTACACATCTTATACTCTATCACTGATATAAAATACTTCCAAGTGTCACAGACGAGAATAAAGACCACCACTGATCTATCTGTGATATCACGAATACTATGAAAGAAAGAACATCGTTCTACAATTATTATAGCCCATTCACTGCCCTGGCAAGCGCTAGCGAGTACGAGCACATTCTGGCAAGCTGGCCAGCGTAGCACCCCGCCCATGATGTGGGACGTTTTAACCTCAGGTAAACGCCACATCTGACCAGACAGAATGCTCATCAACCCCGCCTCACCCAGCTACTCCCCCAAGTTGTAAAAACAAGGCACAATCACAAACAGAAAACACTTCATTATATAAAAAAAATCTACACAACACTTCCCCAAAATAATAGTATAGCTTATCAATATTACGCTCAATGAGCAAGCTTCACCAAGCCTAGCCTACTAAGACAAAAACACAGGATGTCTTAGATTCTTGCTGTAACATACTGCACTTATATACTATCAACAAGAAAGAGTTTTTATGTGAGGTTTTTATATTTTTAATAGTGTTTTTGGCGGTTTTGCACTACAGGGGCAAGCCTAATTTTTCTCCGCTCTCAAACAAACACTGACTGAACGGCGAGGGTTCTTCTTAAAAATACCCTCCCGTGACAAACAATCAGCCAGAACATTATCAGTGCCCTTAACATGCCACACATCCAACTTGTGTTCCGGCAGCAAAACAACACCTGACACTGATAAACTGCCCAGTCCATCACAAGACTGGCACTTCTCTTCGCTCTTTCCGGCAACGGGACCTGCCAATAACCTTTCACTATTTCCACCTTAGTGATACACGAGGCAGCCCCGATGCGGTCTATGAGGTCGTCAACTCTGGGTAATGTATAGGCGTCTGTCAGGGATGATGCACCAAAACTCTTGCAATCAACACAACCACGGATCTTGCCACTCAACTCAGGTTGCAAAATCACTGGCAACGACCACTCACAATATCCCTTATCCCTCAGACCCTTTTCCAACATGTAGTCCAGCTCTGCTTTTACAACAGGCTGTCGAGCAGGATTTATACGGTAGGGAGCCAATTTGAGCCTTGCACTGTCTCCAGCCTCCATGTCGGGTTCTACCCCGTACATCAGGCCTGGAGAATCAACAAACATGCGGATGTACTGCCACAGCCTAGTAAACAACTTCTCTTGACACTTAAGAACAAGAGGTTGCAACTTATCTCGAAGAACAACATGCCCATTGCCCTCCCACAACCCAGCCGGGACAATAGTTTCTACACTAAAGTCTCCCTCCTTCTCCACCTTTGTCCCTAGAACAGCCAGGTCATGAGAGGGACAATCTGTACCACCTGTGCAGTCACTCCCATAGTTCATAATTGCTAAGGCTTCCCCGCCGATACCGTACATGCACACCCCCGCATTCCTTGCGACTACATCTGCCTGCGCATCATCACCGCCTTCAGCGAAACGGCCAGATACAGTCGGTCTATGGTAGGGCTGTTGCATTCTACTAGAGCAGCATTGGGAGGCTATGCGACGACCGGACGCATCCACTCCACAGCCAACCTCACCAATCTGCTCAATGTCCTGATATTGACCACCACCCTTAGCAGCCCTGGGTCGACCCTGACCTGACAACTATGCCAAAGCCTCGTCGGCCACCTTGAACAGCTTCAACAACGAGGCCAACGGTTTACTCACACTCAAGTGACCTGTCAGCGGAACATCGTGCACCGCATGAGTTGTGAGGCCTGGGTGCTCGGCACAAACAGTGGGGTATGAACCGAGCAGGGGCTGGATCGCTGCACGCTGCTGGTCAGGCAGGTGCTCAAGCGCTTCCACAGCCACCTGACTCGTGTCCCCCGCCCACTGCTCCGCCGAGACATGACAATACCAACTTTCCTCCACCTGTGCCCCACTGCCCTCCTCTCCTTCTCCACCTTGGCCGCTGCAGACCAACACAGGGACAGTAGGCTGCTCAGGTAGACGACTCACAAACTCCTTTACCAGGTTCACATGGCATGCTTTCCCGTCCTCGTCTAGTTCAATAGCCCCGTTCCCACAACTCTCAAGACTAGGATCTTCTATTTGCAACCGACATATATCCGAGGGTGCCAACCTGTCTAAATGCTCCTGAAGCAACTTGTGGCCATCCCCGATACTGGGCTGCTCAAGCCTTGCCTGCTTCGCCTGGGAACTACTCTGTCGCGGAGTGCCATCACGCCCTACCATGTCACTAGGGGGGACAGGTTCTGGGGCCACTCCGGAGCTCAACTTTGGTGCAAGTACCGAGTCACCAAGGAGTGTCGCTGGGTCCAAACTCTCAACCCGACCACATGCCTCGACTTTCTCCTTCCGACCCTTCCTCCGCTGGTCTGAAGCCTGGGTACTAGGCTGTGACACCTGAGCGGACTTAGAACTCTCGAGCCCCTCTTGCCCCTCCCTACTCGTGTCGGCCGCCCTCTCGGCAACAACTAAGGGTGGAACCTCGGAAGTAGGCACCGCAAAGTCGTTACCGAGAAGGAGGTCGACCCCCTCAACTGGCAACTTCTCCACAACACCCACATCCAACTCCCGTGTCACACCGTCCACCTCAAGCTTCACTCTGACCAGCGGGTAAGACCGCGTAGCATGCCAGTGAAGTTCTTAATAAGGGTCTAGGAAGCGCCCGTATCACGCAGCAACTCAAGCCTATGCTCCACACCAGCCCACCTCACCGTGCCGTGCCCCCTATGACCACAAAAAGCATCTCGGACGGGTGACGAGCCCTCCTGCTGCTTCTGCACCGACTGTGACCTCGCAACCGACTGTTTACCCCGGGCAAACGCGGAAGACCTCAAAGACACACCGATGTTGCTCACTAGTGACACCACTGCTGTAGGCGGTGTGCTCGGACATGAGTG